>CM065398.1:34702500-34710000 GCA_033060915.1 Euryodendron excelsum
GAACCCTGCTGAACAGTGACAAACTCTCTCAAAACCATCCCTGAGCAGCCCTACATGCCTAACACAATATACCGGACCATTCCTGTCCATTTCCAGCCAACTCCGGTCAAAATGACCGTTCTGCCCTTGGGAGCCAAAAACGCCCCGAAACAGCACCGACCTTGGGATTTCGAGCGGAGGTTTCACCACACGCCTTTGTTTAACCCAAGGAACACCCTATGACACTAAACTCACACGACTCGATAAAAGTTCCCTGGAGCGTCTCACAGACGCTCCGCTTAAATTGTCTTTTCTCCAGATTCCTTGATTATATCGCATCGTCAACCGACTTGAGAAACGCATAAATTAGGGAATTCTCGAAAGCTCGTCCATAGATCTTTCCACCGATACGGTTCGATTGAATGGATTACTTCCCGAAGCCCTCCATCGTACGGTGCAAAAAATATAACTTTCAGCAACCCCTGGAGCGTCTCGCAAACGCTCCGCCAAGGTTGACTTTTTCTCCGATTCCCTAATCAAAACGCACCGTCAAACGACTTGAGAAATGCATAAATTTGGAAATTCTAGAAAGTGTTTCCAGAGCACTTTCCATTGGAACGTTCCAATCGAATAGATCGCTTCTCGAAGGCCTTGATCGCACGAAACGAAAACAGCCACTTTCAAACACACACGGAGCGTATCACAGACGCTTTACAAAAATGTCCTTTTTGGCACGCTTCCCAAAATGATATCCCACGCTTCTGAACATAATTCAAACTCTTCGAAAACATAAAAGTTCATCGGATGCACTAGGAGAACATCCCAAGTGCGACCAATTCCCTTGGAACCTTCCCGGTTGGCCCAATTATCGAGGCAAAGTTTGGGCAATTCTTTCCGGTGATGGAGCGTATACTACATGCGCTCAAATTTTGTTCAGATCGACCGACTTTCAATCAACGGTCGAGATTTAACCAGTACATAGGGTGCCACGTGCTATTCTGGCAATGGAACAGTACATGCGCATATCCTATATGCGCAAGGCCAATATTTGGCCATGCGCATGTAGCACATACGCACGGCCTGTTCCAGATTGCCTATAAATAGAGGCCTCCACCCTTGCATATTCCAAGTCCGAAATTGATACGAAACTCTGCTGAAATTACTCCAGAAACTCGAATCTCTACATATGTTCCTCCCCTCCAACACTTAGGCTAGATTTCACCTCTCCTAAGCCTATATACTCCATATACAAAGCCTCATACACACTTATACACTCCACTCAAGCCTCTCAAGCCTTCTTGAAGTCACTCAAGCTCCAATCAAGACATCCATTGAAGATTACAAGAGTGTTGAAGGCAAAAGGGAGTATCCCTTTTACATTTGTGTTCTCCCCCACTCTTCTCTTCTCCCTCCTAGCCTACTTAGGCTATTCTCTATTTTAATCCCCATCTCCAACCCCCCTTTCTTGCATGCTTGAGCCAAGAGGGCTCCTAGATCATGCATAGAGGAAAGCAAGTGAGAGCCACCGTGTAGGGGGACCTCTCACTAGCCTACTTTAATATGGTATGGCCTAAGAGCCCCTTGTTTGTATGGTGACGCCTAAAAGCCTTGTATGTGAATCATGACCCCTTGCATATTATTATTTTGATCATGTCTTGTATGCTTGGCTTCATTTTATGTTTATTTCCATATCCCACAATGCTTGCATTACTCTTAATTTCATGACATTTTCAAGTTCTACATGTCCTTCAAAAATTGTTCCAAGAGTTGGCCCGTTGAAGTTTAGGATAAGACTTTACGAATCATGCCTTAGAAAATCCCTCTCAACCCCCTAATTCATGCTTTTGCATCATTGCATTTCAACTTGCACAAAAGTTGCTTTCAAACCCCTTAATTTTTAAAGGTTTTCATTCTCTCAAATTTAGTGGTTAGAATGGCCTCATGGAACCCTCTCTTGAGTGGTCTACCTTTATATTGGCCATAGAAACCCTAAATTGATAAAATGGCTCCCTTCTCTCTTTATGCTTGCCAAAGGATGATGTTCAAACTCTTTGAATTCTATGGTTTCTATTCTTTCAAGTTTAGTGGTTGAAATGGCCCCATGGAACCCTCTCTTGAGTGGTCTCCCTTTTATTGGCCGTATGAACCATTTCTTGATGGAATGGTTCCCTTGAAAAATGGTTTTCAAAATCCTTCTCCAAAGATGGTTTCAAAAATGCATTCTCTCCATCTTTGCATCAAAAATGATTTTTCAAAAATTGTCATCATCATCATGTTAAATTTTAATCCCTACACTCTTGTCAAGATAAGGGTTATAATGGCTATGAGAAAACCTTCCTTGGAATGGTCTCCAATCATTGACTATATAAACCATACTCTTGGTTAGAGTCAAAATTTTCATGGAAATGATCTTCACAAAGATTGCCAATCAAAGTCCATTGCATATCATATTTTTTATTTCAAAACTCTTTCCAAGAATGCACCAAAACAACTTTCAAGACCATTCTCTAATCTAACCATAGGTTTGTCGCGCCCAGATTTTTCGCACTCGAGGAATACTCACCCAAGTGGGAAAAATGTTGTACTCTCTCGTTAGAACTCACCCTCCTAGAAGAATGAGTGCGACTAGGTTTGAATTGAAAATTGGTTTGAATAAAGGGCTTTTGAAAAAGATTCGGAGTCGCCACCTAACTTGATTAAGGTGAGTTAAGTCACCTAAAAACTAAGCATAATTCGAAAACTACACTTAGGGTTTTTGAAAAACAATTTTGAAAATATCTCCCCAAGAGAGGGTTTTTTAGGAAAACAGGTTGTTTGGCAACCTTTGGAAAACATTTAGCCCTTTTTAGAAAAATAACTCCTTTTGGTCTTTGAAATCAATGACCCTAGGTTCGGAGGTTGGTTACGTGTAGGGAAGACGCACTAAGCTATCACCCTACTCCGCCCTTTCGGTACCTACATGTCAATCTACCCTAAATTCACCTATGAGAGTCTTTAACTAACTATAGTTCAATCCTATCCATTTTAGAAAAACAATGTTTGAAAAATATGATGCATGATATGCAAGTGCAATAGAAAAGAATTGAAAAATAGATTTGGCAAAAGAGATTGATTTGATTTGAAAATGGATTTGAAAAGATGGAATTGAAATTGGAAAGTTTGAAAATTGAGAGTAGAAATTTGAAAATAGAAATTTGAAATTGGAATTTTAGATTTGAAAAGATTTTGAAAACCGCACCCATGAGGGTGGAATTGAAAGTTTGAAAAGTATTGTGACCGCACCTATGAAGGTTGCCTACGTATCCCTTTGGGGGAATCAGGTCAGTCGTAGTTCGGACAAGAGTCCGATTGAAAATAGAAGAGTGGATTGAAGAAGGAATTTGAATTGGACATTGAATGTGATTTGAAATTAGAAAAGGAGATTTGAAATTGGAATTGAGAGGATTGGACTTGCTTTGGAAAGATAGATTTTGGAAAGACTTGGTTTTGGAAAGACGGAGGTTTAGGAAACCTAGACTTGAGATTAAGAAGGATCGGATTGGAATGTTGGATTTGGAAGATTTGGAAGATTTGGAAACTTGGAAGTTAGGAAAAATTTAGATTAGGAAAGTCTCGAATTAGGAAAGTGTCATTTTTGGAAAGTTTGAAATTAGGAAAGTTTTAGGTTTAGGAAAGTTTTGAAATTAGGAAAGTTTCATTTTTTGGAAAGTTTTCGAATTAGGAAAGTTTCATTTTTGGAAAGTTTTCGAGTTAGGAAAGTTTTGAATTTAGAAAATTTTGAATTTAGAAATGTTTGAAAAAAGGGAAGTTTTGATTTTGGAAAGTTTTGAAAACAAGGAAGTTTTGAAAATACGAAAGTTTCGTTTTGGGAAAGGTTTGAAAAAGGAAAGTTTTCAGTTTAGGAAATGTTTGAATTAAGAAAGTTTTCAACTTAAGAAAGTCTTGAATTAAGAAAGTTTTGAATTTAGAAAAGTTTTAGATTTGAAAAGATTTTGAAGTTTTGGAAAGTTTAGAATTTGGAAAGATTTGGGTTTAGAAAGATTTAACTTAAGAAAGTTTCAAATTTAGGAAGCTTAGAATTTTAGAAAGATTTGAAATTTAGAAAGTTAGGATTTAGAAAGTTTTAGAGTTTTAGAAAATCTTGAAATTAGGAAAGGTTTGAGTTTAGAAAAAGGTTTGAAAACTTAGGTTTAAGAAGTTAAGATTTGAAAAGGGGGTAGGATTAGGAAAGGGTTGAATTAGGAAAGATTTGAAAATTGAGTTTTAAAATTTAGGAAAGATTTTTATGTTCAAGTTTTGGAAACTTAAGGTTTAGGAAAGTGAAAGTTTAGGAAGGATTTGAATTAGGAAAGAGTTGAATTTTGAAACTTAAGGAAAGATTTGAAATTTAGGTTTAGGAAACTTATGGTTTAGGAAGGTAGGGAATTAGGATGGTTTGGATTAGGAAGGGATTGGATTTGGTTTCTAAAAGAGAAAGGTTGGATTTTGTTTCCAAAAATGGAGGACGAGATCTAGTTTCCTAAATGGGGAGATTTGATTTGGCTTCCTAAGCGGGGAGATTTGATTTGGTTTCCTAAAGGAAAGATTTGTTTTGGTAAGGATTTGGAAAAGGAAAATTCTAGAAACCCTAGTTTTGACGTAGAAAAGAGGTTTTGGAAACCTAGGTTTGGGGCAAAGTTTGAAAATCATGTTTTTGGAAAGAAAATCTAGGGTTTCCTAGTTGTGGGCTCTAAGGCTTGATTTGGGGCTCTAAGGAAAGAGTTTTTGGAAAGCATGTTTTTGGAAACGAAGGTTTTCTAGAAGGGAATCCTAGGAAGGAGTTTTTGGAAAGATTTTTGGAGAGAGTTTTTGAAAAAAGATCTTAAAGAGAGGGAATTTTTGGAAAGCATGTTTTTGGAAACGTAGATTTTAGAAGGAAAATCCTAGAGAGGAAATTTCTAGAAGGAAGATTTTGGGAAGAGAGTATTTGGAAAGATTTTTAGGGAGCGTTTTTTAGAAAGTGAATTTTGAGGAAAAGATTTTGGAAAGGAGTTGAAAAAGGGGGTTTTGAAAAATAGATTTTGGAAGGGAGTTTTTGAAAACAATTTTGAAGAGGAGAGTTTTAGGAAAGTATATTGAAAAAGAGATTTTTAGAAAGAGGGATTTGGAAAAAGAATTTTTAGAAGGTGTAAAAACATCTCACTTTCCTAAAACAATTCTAACCATAGGAAGGCTAGAACCACTTTAGGAAAGCGGTTTTGAAAACAACAAGATTTTGAAAATATAGACCGTATCGGTCCCTTTTAATGTAACTCTTTCCTAAAGTAACCCTAGCCATGGGAAAGCTAGAATCACCCTAGGATTGTGATTTTGAAAACATGTTTTTGAAAAGAAGATTTTGATGCAATTTTGAAAAACAAGTTTGAAAACGGTTTTGAAAACGAGTTTGAAAATGGTTTTTGGAAGATGCAAGACTATGATATGCACAATGCAATTTGGGGTCGTGAACATACAAGGTTAAGGCTTCACCACATAATCAAGGGGGGCCGGACCCACGTGGTCTTTGGTTAGACTATAAGAAAGCCCCCAACACGGTGACTCTCCAATAGTCCAATCCTACACATGGACCGGGAATCCCCTTGTTTCAAGCATGCAAAGAAAGGGGGGAAAGAGATGGGGGATTAAAATAGAGAAAACCCAAGTGGGTTGGAGAGAGAAGAGAGAGGGGGAATGCGGAAATTTAAATAGGGAGCCTACCTTGTTTCTTGTTTATTTTGCGCGCCGTGCAGTCTTTGGTCTTCGGTCTTCGTCTTGGTCTTCTCTTTCAGTCTTCAAGGGTTGTCTTCAAGCTTTAGATGGCAGCTCTTCAAGTCTTCCAAGGATGGTTGAAGGTTAGGGTATGAGTGTATGGAGGAGTGTATGAGTGTATAGGAGGCTAGGGTTTGTTTAGGGTGGCTAGGGTTTGGAGAAACCTAAGGAGGCTAGGGTTTTGGAGGTGTTCGAGCTCTGTATATCGAAATATAGGATTCTTAGGTTAAGTTTGCAGACCCCTTTCACGTTGAATGAGGCTCTGTATATATAGAAGCTGGACAAGCCTGGCGCCTGTTGCAGTGGCGCCAGGGCAAAATTTACACTGGCGCCACTAGTAGTGGCGCTAGGCCATTTTTTGGCTTGGCGCCACTGCTAGTGGCACCAGCCATTTAGGAAACAATTAAGGTCGGCAAGCAACGTATCTTTGACTAGATTTGGGCACCTGTACTAGTGACTACCATGTAAACTTTAGCCTGGCTCCACTGGGAGTGACTCCGGAAAGCTCGGGAATGATTTGAAGGAGCCGGGAGTGACCCGGAAGGCTGGAAAGGAGCAGGAACACTTAAAATAGTGTCCTGGAGGTATTTGACTTGAAAAGTAAGGGTAAGATGTGTCGGAAAGGTCGACCGGGCCTTTAGGGGCAAAACGGTCAACCGGACCGAAAAACTGCCGGGACAGACTCAGACTGTCCCAGGAAAAGACTTGGGATCTGGAAACATTATTTAGAATGTTCCCAAAGGTTGCCGGTTTGATTCCCAAAGCCGGTGTGGTCGGAAAAGGAGACCGGCCCACTAGGGGCAAAACGGTCATTTTGCACCGGGTTTGCCGGAACTGACTCGGAATGGTCTGGAAATGTAAAGGAAGGTCGAGAACACTATAAAAAGTATTCTCGGGACATTACCGGTTTGATACCCAGAGCCGGTGTGGTCGAAAAAGGAAACCGGCCTTCTAGGGGCAAAACGGTCATTTTGTACCGGGTTGGCCGGAACTAACTCGGAATGGTCCGGAAAGCTAAAGGAAGGTTGAGAATACTATAAAAAGTATTCTCGGGTCATTACCGGTTTGATAACCAGAGCCGGTGTGGTTCCCGGGGCGTTCGGATGCCTAGGGGCAAGATGGTCATCTTGACCGGAAAGCCTCGAAAAAGGTCCTAAGGGTAGTTTGGTCCTTTTCCTCCGAAATGGGGTAACAGTCACTGGTGTTGACCTAGGTTTTGAGTGTTTTCGCCACTCCAACGGTGTGAGTATTTCCGCTACTCGGACGGGGTTGATGATTTGTGAGTATTTCCGCTACTCGGACGGGGTTAATGATTTGTGAGTATTTCCAGCTACCCTAACGGTTCTGTGAGTACTTCCGCTACTCCAACGGCTCTGTGAGTATTTCCGCTACTCTAACGGTCTTGTGAGTATTTCCGCTACTCTAACGGTTCTGTGAGTATTTCCGCTACTCTAACGGTTGAGTATTTCCGCTACTCTAACGATTTTATGAGTAGTTTTGCTACTCGGACCGTCTCGAGGAATAAACTATCTCGAGAGAGGGATTGGAAAGGGGTCTTATCGTCTCTGAAGAGACGTGCCTGGATTGGAACCGTCTCGAGGAATAAACTGTCTCGAGAGAGGGATTGGAAATGGGTCTTACCGTCTCCAAAGAGACATGCCTGGGTTTTGAGTATTTCCGCCACTCTGACGGTTGTGTGAGTGTTTCCGCCACTCTAACGGTTTTGTGAGTGTT
>CM065398.1:34715000-34727500 GCA_033060915.1 Euryodendron excelsum
TCATCTCGGGATTGAATGTGAAAACTGATTAGAGGTTTTGGTTGACCATAAGAGGGTGTTTTTGGACTTTCAAGCTAAATCTTTTAATTGTATGATTCTTGTTGTTCTTCATTCTAGAAACCTTTGAAAACTTAGACGATTGATTATGTTCGGTAACATTTATGCATGAGTGCATACTCAGTATAGGTGCTGCACGAATCGATGGTATTCGTCTTCGATTCTAAAGATTTGATTTATTCTAGGTGTCGGATTTCTAAAGGACGCCCCGTTTCTATTGCTAAAACTTCCGAATCCGAGACTAACGTTGAAGTCAAAGGATTTGAGTTATAGAATACCTCTTTTTGGAATTCCTAGATCAATAATTGGTTAGATCAGTCAATCCCAAGACTCTGTCACCTTAAGTTAAAAAAATCAAATTTGATTTAAGTCGTTCTCTCTTAGTAGTTAGCTAGTTCAGATAACAAACCCATTTCCACAACAAATACATTTTCCATTTTTTACTTTGCATTTTAAGGGGTTTTTGCCAGAATTTAGTGGTCGATTGAGAGGGATCTTGTGGTTATTGTGCACACACAACTCCTTGTGGGACGATCTCGTACTCTGAGTAATACTACTCCGCCGGCCTTCTCTTAGGTTCATCTCGAGTGCACGTGTGGCGCGAGTCAAGTTTTTGGTGCCGTTGCCAGGGAGTTTGCTTTCGCACAAGTGACCGCAAGAGGCATGCTAGAACACGAACCTTAGTCAACGCAAAATTTAGCGAATTGCTTCATCATCCACCTATAACAACGGAGGAATCGTCGGCAAAAGCCATTCGGTAACTTCATTCCATCATTTTTGTGGTGTTAGAATTTTAGGATTTTGCTTATTTCTTTTTATTTTTATTTTATATTATTATTATTTTTTTTAGGGGTCTAGGCATATGGTAGTCAGGAGGTGGAACTAGAGGAGGTTAGGCTTTGTGCTAAATGTATATTGGTGGTTTTGTCTTGTATGTGGAGATTGGAGGATCGGTTGGGTTGCTTTTAAATTCATTGTGGGCAACGGAGTTGACATTTATGTGGAGATTGGAGGGTCGGAGGAACTTTCTTGCTTGATTGATGTGTGCATTGCATTTATATGTCCTATTTCTTTCGAGATCACACTTATCGTCTTGTTAGAGTCGACCTGTTACGTAACCTTCCACCAGGCTATCTGACTCCGCCACTTGCTCGTTTAAACCCAACAGATTCACGTCGTTTTCCTTTAATTGTTGATTTAGGACCCATACCTATGGCCAACATTGATAATCCACTAGGCAATGTCCCAGGGGGTGAACAAAATGAACACAATGGGCACAATGGTCATGAAAGGGGAAGCAACATAGGGGACGTAGAAGTCCAAGATCGTCCTATGAGGGACTACATGAACCCTGCTAGGCAAACACCCACATCCGCCATAGTACTTCCCGCACACCAAACCACATTGAATCTTAAACCGGGAATGCTACAAGCCATGCCCCAATTTCATGGCTATAACTCTGAACAACCATACATGCACATAAAAGATTTTGAGGATGTATGCTCCATTTTCCAAGATAATGCTTGTCCCCGGGAAGTTTTACTTCTGAAACTTTTCCCATTCACTTTGAAGAATAAGGCCAAAACATGGTTGAATACACTGAGGCCTATGTCCATTTACTCGTGGAACACTCTTCAAGGGGAGTTCTTGAAAAAGTTCTTCCCCGAATATCACACTGAGGTACTACGGCGTGCCATATCTCAATTTGCACCGGCTAGTGGTGAGACCTTCTTCCAATGTTAGGAGAGGTTCAAGGATCTACTATTCGCATGTCCACATCATGGTTTTCCGGAATGGCACATCATTAACACATTCTACTCTTCGTTGACCTCTCAATTGAAGATGTTTGTAGAGTCTATGTGCGCGGGAACCTATCCAGACAAGAACCCCAGTGAGGCACATAATTACTTCAACTATCTAGCCAACTTGGCTAGAGATTGGGCTAGTACAGGTACTCAAAACCCTACAACTCAAAATCATATTACCAAGCCCACTACCACACATGTTGGAGCTAAACACCAGTTAGGGGAAGTAGAGGATCTATAAGCTAGGGTTGCGTCACTCACACGCAAGTTGAAGGCTTTAGAAACTTCTAAGGCCACCACTTCTGTACCGGTTGAAACACCCTTATTGTGCTTAGTTTGTAATACACAGGACCATGATACAACTTCATGTCCAATAATACCGGAGGTGAGGGAAGCACTTCACGGCCAAGTGAACGCGGTTGGTCAATTCTAAGGGGGTTACCAAAATCAAAGGAGTGGGAACAATCCCTACTCCAATACATATAACCCGAGGTGGAGGAATCACCCTAACTTTGAGTGGAAACAAGAGGGTTCACAAAATCCTCAACCATTTCAACAACCTCCACAACCTTTCCACCCACCACCGCAACCTTTCCATGGACCTTCAATGTCTTATCCCACACAACCGGCACCTCAACCGTATGCACCTCAACGGGTACAATACCAAGCTCCTCATAAGAGAAACAATAAGGAGGTACAAGTGACCAATGACCTACGAGCACTCACAAATAGGGTCAACAATCTGGAACAATCACAGGGGGAGACCAACACACTAGTCAAAGACATCCACAAGATGTTAATGACTCAACAAACTCAAGGGCGATTTCCTACCCAATCCCAACCAAACCCAAAACCTGCAAATTTCATTGACACACCACATGAATAGGTTTAGGCCATCACAACACTTAGGAGTGGAAAGCAAATTGATAAAACCATCCCTCCTAAAGAAAACAGTCAAGAAAAAAGAATGAGTCTGTTGGGTTGGGACATGAGCAAGTGAGAGAAAAGAGTGATAAAAATGAAGAGAAAGAGAATAAAAAAAATTCTGAGCTGTCGAAAGAATCGATTGATGCATCTAAAGAAGTGGGCATTGAAGAGTTGAAACATGCCCCGTTCCCTCATAGATTGACTAGACCTACGAAAGAGTCTTTAAATTCTGAAATTTATGAGATATTCAAACAGGTCCGAGTCAATATCCCTATTTTGGATGCAATCAAACAAATACCTTCCTATGCCAAGTTCTTGAAAGACTTGTGTACTGTTAAGAGGAAGTTGCATGTTAAAGAGACGGCAATGATGAATGAAAGTCAAAGTGCCATTCTGCAATGCAAGACCACGTCGAAGCATAAGGACCCCGGTTGTCCTACTATTTTGTGCGTCATAGGAGGACATAGGATAGACCGAGCCCTTCTTGACCTAGGTTCTAGTGTGAACCTACTTCCATATTCTGTGTATAAGGAACTAGGTCTAGGAGAATTGAATCCTACCCGGGTTACCCTTGAGTTGGCCGATCATTCTGTTAAGGTGCCACGGGGAATAATTGAGGATGTCCTTATCCAAGTGGATAATGTCTACTACCCGGTTGATTTCATCATTTTAGATACCCACTCGATAGACATAGAATCTTCTAAGCATCATATTCCTGTCATCTTAGGACGACCCTTCCTTGCCACTGCAAATGCCATCATTCATTGCAGGAATGGGTTATTGAAGCTTTCATTTGGCAATATGACCTTAGAAATGAACATTTTTATGGTGGGTAAATAGAAGGGGGAGGTAGGCAACATTAAGGAGGTAGATTTCATAGAATCTATTGTCCAGGAGCATGTAGACCAAGAGTTCATGAAGAATCCTATTGAGAGGGCCCTTGCCTGGAGTGAGCCTAATGACCAATTGGAATCCAAGAGTACGAGTCATAGGGACCCCAACTAGAGTGGTAAAAGGGAGTGAGAGTTGCATGCATGTGGGTCATTGGACCCCCGTTTTCGAACCCCTTACCCCAAGTGTTGTTAAGCCGGTCTTGTCTGAACAACAATCACCTAATCCAGAAAGGAAACCCTTACCTTCCACCTTGAAATATGCATTTTTAGGTGAGGGTGAATCCTACCCGGTGGTCATTTCCTCTAGCCTGTCTGAAGGCCAAGAGGAATCTGTCTTGAAAGTGCTGAAAGCTCATAAGAAAGCCCTAAGCTGGACTATAGCAGACCTTCATGGAATAAGTCCTCTAATGTGTACTCATTGCATATATCTTGAGGAGGACTCTAAATCTGTGCGTCAAATGCAAAGACGCTTAAATCCCAACATGAAGGAGGTTGTTAGAGGAGAAGTGTTGAAGCTTCTCGATGCGAGTATTATATACCCCATCTCTGATTTCAAATGGGTTAGTCCAACCCAAGTCATCCCTAAGAAGTCAGGAGTTACGGTAGTAAAAATAAACTGAATGAACTAGTTCTAACTCGGATTCAAACAGGTTGGCGAATGTGCATAGACTACCGTAGACTCAATGTTGCCACTAGAAAAGATCATTTCCCACTCCCGTTCTTGGACCAAGTCTTAGAACGTGTAGCAGGCCGTGCATTTTATTGCTTCCTAGATGGTTATTCCGGCTATAACCAAATTGAGGTCGCTTTAGAAGATCAGGAAAAGACTACCTTCACGTGCCCATTTGGCACCTATGCTTACAAGAGAATGCCCTTTGGCCTATGCAATGCCCCGGCCACTTTTCAAAGGTGCATGATGTCTATTTTCAGCGACATGGTTGAGAAAATCCTAGAAGTTTTCATGGATGACTTCTCTGTCTATGAGGACACTTTCGAGGCATGTCTAGAGCACTTAGAGAAAGTTTTGGAGAGATGCGAAGAGAGTAATCTGGTGCTCAATTGGGAGAAGTGTCACTTTATGGTGACACAGGGAATAGTTCTTGGACATATTGTGTCTAAGAAGGGGATAGAGGTAGATCAATTTAAGGTCGAATTAATCCAACATCTCCCTACCCCAACGAGTGTCCTAGATATTCGGTCATTTCTTGGGCACGCCGGATTCTACCGGCGGTTCATTGAGGGATTTAGTGCCATTTCTAGACCCTTGTGCCATTTACTTTCACTGGAGGTTCCATTCATTTGGACACCTCAATGCCAAGAAGCTTTTGACAAGCTAAAAGGGCTTCTCACCATTGCACCTATTATTAGATCACCCGATTGGTCTTTACCTTTCGAGTTGATGTGTGACGCTAGCGACTATGCAGTAGGTGCTGTTTTAGGGCAAAGGGTGGACAAGAAACCATATGTGATTTATTATGCCAGTAAAACCCTCAATGAAGCCCAGCTGAACTATACCACTACTGAGAAAGAGCTCCTCGCTGTGGTTTTTGCGCTCGATAAGTTTAGGTCGTACTTGGTTGGATCTTTAGTTGTCATTTACACTGATCATTCTGCACTAAAGTATCTATTGAGTAAGCCTGATGCTAAACCATGACTCATCCGGTGGATTTTGTTACTGCAAGAATTTCACATTGAGATTAGAGATAAAAAAGGGGTCGAAAATGTTATTGCCGACCACTTGTCGAGGCTCCTTACTGATGGGGATGCTCAAAACCCCCTTCCAATCAATGAACACTTTCCGGATGAGCAACTCTTCTATGCTCATGCACTTTCAGATTCAAAGACCCCGTGGTATGCCGACATAGCTAACTACTTAGCTACCGGTGAAATTCCCTTGCATTGGTCTAGCATTGATAAAAACAAATTCTTTAGACAGGTGAGGTATTTCTCTTGGGAAGATCCATATCTTTTTAAATACTGTCCCGATCAAGTGATCCGTCGGTGTATTCCCAACGATGAGGTGAAAAGTATCATTGAGTTCTGTCACTCACAGGCATGCGGTGGGCATTTTTCTTCACGAAAAACGACTGCCAAGATTTTGCAGAGTGGTTTTTATTGGCCCACCATGTTTAGAGACGTACACCTTTTTTGTGTGTCCTGTGATCGGTGTCAACGTCTAGGAAGTCTTTCTAGGAGGCACATGATGCCTCTTACCCCTATCATTATTCTTGAGATTTTTGACTGTTGGGGTATCGATTTCATGGGACCATTTCCTAGCTCGTGTGGCTATTTGTACATTTTGGTGGCTATAGACTATGTGTCTAAGTGGGTCGAGACTATACCGACGCGTACCAATGACCATGCTGTTGTAGTCAAATTTTTGAAAGAATATCTCTTTGCTAGGTTTGGTATGCCGCGAGCTATCATCAGTGATGGTGGCTCCCATTTTTACAATAGGCCGGTAGCTCTGCTGATGAGAAAATACGGGGTGCTACACAAGGTTGGTACACCTTATCACCCCCAGACCCAAGGCCAAGTTGAGTTGGCAAATAGAGAGATTAAGCAAGTCCTAGAGAAAACTGTTAACCCAAACCGAAAGGATTGGTCCTTAAGGTTGGTAGATGCATTATGGGCTTACAGGACAGCTTATAAGACCATTTTAGGATCTTCTCCGTATAGGCTTGTGTATGGAAAGGAGTGCCATCTTCCGGTGGAGATAAAACACAAGGCCTATTGGGCAATCCGTCAATTCAATGAGAATTTAGACGAGGCGAGTTCCCTTCGAAAATTGCAACTAAATGAACTCAATGAAATTCGTAATGATGCTTATGAGAATTCCAAGATCTCTAAAGTCAAGATGAAATCTCTACATGACCAACGTATCCTTTGTAAATCTTTTGCGGTTGGTCAAAAGGTCCTTTTATACAATTCCTGGTTACATTTGTTTCCGGGTAAGCTTCAAAGTAGATGGTCGGGACCTTTTGTAGTGCGAGAAGTCTCACCTCATGGGGCCATTAAAATCGAAAACCCTAAGAATGGCTATAAGTTTAAAGTTAACGGGCAGCGATTGAAGCCCTATCTGGAGCTGGAATCGAGAGAGGTTGACTGTGTGGACTTGTATGATCCACCGCCTTTGGACTGAACCATAATGCCATCCCGTAGGTTGTATAGTAATTGTTAGGATCGAGTCGTGTCGGACGTCACTTTTCCCTAGTTGGGGGGGAGTGGGTGTGTGTATGTGTGTTTGTCCCGCCCTTTCCTTTTCCCCGCCCGTCCGTCGCCCTTTCTTTTCTTTTCCCTTGCCTTTTCGTCGCATTTCGGACTATACTCGTCTCTAGTTTGGGGGGGGGGGGGGGTCTACTTCGTGTCTTTCGGTGTTTGGTTTTTAGTTTTTAGTAGATTAGGGCTGTGTCTAGTTTAGTGTGTCCAGTTAGTGTGCATATGCCAAAATCTGAAATATTGGCCTAGAGTTCGAACAGTCCACAGAGCGGTTCGAATGGCCCGTGGCCATGTAATTGGGGACATAATTTTTTTTGCCTACCGTTCGAACGGTCCATTCTGGCATTCGAACGGCCCGTGGTGTGTAATCTAATTTTTGCTTACCGTTCGAACGCCCGATTCGATACAGATCAATTTTTTGCCTACCGTTCGAACTCCTAAATGGACCGTTCGAACGGCAGTGAAGTTTTTTGTTTTTTTTTTTATCCCTTCGAACTCCCCTTTTGTTCATTCCACTTCCCACCGAGAGAGAGCCGAAAAAAAAAAAAAAAAGAGAGTGAGGAAGATTCGAGTGAGGGAGTTGGTGGTGCACTTCTTTGTCAACCCAAGGCTAGCCAAACCTTTCTAGGGCTTTTGTGTGGCCATTTTCTCCTCCCATCTTCATCCATCTAATCAAGGTAATCTCCCATTTTGTTTTTGTGCCCAAATTTGTTATTGCTTTTCATTGTACATATGAACCCTAGGTTTTGTATAGATTTAGCTTGGGGCTTGCCTTGTATTTTGTCTTGATGTTTTTATCTTTTGGTTTTGGGTGGTTGAATCACTAGGAGTAATGTTCTAGGAACACTCACTTTTCACCGCCCACCATGTGATCGATAAAATGCCTTAGTGAGGTTTTTGCTAGTAATTTGAGGGCAATTGAACCCCATTGGATTCCCAAGGGATTATAGGGTTCTCTAGGATAGATTGTGAGTTTTTCCCTTAGTTTTTTTGTTATTTGGAATCCCTCCCAAAGCACACGTGCACCACGTGTTTGACTTAATGTCTGGGTGTTCATTGTGGCACCATTTGTGTTTGATGGGCACTTCTTAAGGCATGTAGAACATCATAGACCACCTCTAAGGCATTATGCACACACTCTTTTTGTTTTATGCATGGGTTTTTGTTGTTTCTTTTGAACTTTGATGTGATATGTGTGCATTTTTGTTTTGTCTATATTTTGCTTGCAGGGGTGATAAGATGAGTGATAAATCCAGTAAGGGAGTGGGGAAGTCCAAGTCCTCAGCCAAAACCATGTCCAAGTTGAAAGAGGCCAAGGGGAAGGCTCCTGCTGCCAGTGCTTCCCACGAGGATTATGATGCCTCGAGATTTTTGGGGGTCTATGAGGAGAAATCCTACAGAAGGATTTGTGTGAAAAATGGGGCGGTAATTGAGAGAGAGATAAGGCTCAATGCCTTCGAACCTTTTAAGTTTGAGAAACAATTCTCTGATAGGGGGTGGCTAGGGTTGGCCTTATATAAGGGGGAGTGCATTTTGACCTTGTGTGCCGAGTTTATGGCAAACATATTCCCCCCGGTGGCTGAGAAGGGGAGTGAGCGGATCAAGTCTTGGGTCCGGGGGAAGGAAATAGTCCTGGAGCCCGCCACGTTTTGTCATTATTACGGGCTTAGGCGGGAGGCTAATCCCGAGTTTGACTACCCTGACATAGGCGCCCCTCCATTGTCTGTCCTTTGCGATGAATTGCTCAAGAGGGGAGAAACCTGGGATGGGTTGGTCCAGTGTAACAAACTGAAGTTGACGCCCAAGTACCTTATCCTTTTCCTGTTCTCTTGTCATAATTTGATGCCGCTAAAAAGAACAGTTGGTATGAGCCTTAACCAAGCGCAGCTACTTTGGGCCATCGGTACGGGGAAGTCCATTAACTTGCCCCAATTCATGTTCATGCAAGTCTACCATGCCTATACGAACCCAAATTCCCAGGGGTCAATTCCTTTTACTTGTATGCTTACCGAGTTGATTAGAGACTCGAAAGTAAAGATTCCCCGGGACCTCATCACCCAGGACCAGGAGACGATTATTGATGATACCACCTGGAGTCGGTCTGAGGGTCAGAAAAAGAGGAAGAAAGAGGTAGAGGAACTGAGAAAAAGGGCAATCGCTGAGGCAACTGCAGGGGCCCAGGGTACGAGTTCGTAGGCTGCTATGGCGCAGCAAGGGCAGAAGTTGGACGCTTTCATAGCTTCAACCGATACTCGGTTGAAGAACATCGAGGACCATGTGGAGAGGCACACTGCCATTCTTCAGGAGATGATGGCGATGATGATGAGGGGGCAGCCGCCGACTGGAGGAGATGATGGTGATGACGATGAGGGCGATGAGTAGAAGTTTAGACTGAGTTGCTAGTTGATATTTTTCTTTCCAGTCTAAAACTTTATTTCTTTTGTTTTCATGGGCTGTATAACTGTTTTGTGGATATTAACTTTTGGTTTTGAATCGATATATCTTTTGCTTTAACACTTTTGACTTAAGTTATGCATATTGTCAATGAGATTTGAATAATTATTGAGACAGGTTATCTGATATCCAGTACATGTGGAGTTCACCCGAAATAGGTTGGTTTACATGACTCTTCGCATCCTGAAGTAAATAGATTTTTATTTTTGTTGACAATGGGTGTGTTGAGCATATTTTAGAGAAACCATTGTTGTATTCATGTCATTACATTTTCCTGCTGTTTGAGATCCTTTGTTTCATGCATTGGACTAAGTTTGAAGGAATGATTGATGTGCCTTGGTGTCGTGATGACTTGCAAGTGTTTGTCATAAATCCATCATAAGAGAGAATTTACGTCATTGTGCTCTACCATGATTATTTGACTGTTTACGTATCTCTTTTGTGCATGCACACCTTTATAAAGTGGAGATTTTACCATGTGAGTTTAGAGCCTACAGATCGTTTTTCGGAGTGATTTACGTCTGCTCAAGTTTATTTTGTAATCCTCTGTTGTTTGAATAGCTCGTTTTCTCTTGATTTTGGTTTGCGTGCCGAGTAGTAAGTGGAGTTTTTGACCCCCTATACCTTATTTTTGAAGTTTTGACTTAATGTCTTTCCGGATTCTAGACTGAGGCCATTTCATTTCTTTCAAGCCATGCATGTTCATTTCTTACTCTCAATACTCGTGTACACATAATGTTGAGAAGTTTGTCAATGCAAAGTTAATGCATTGCTCTTACGCTTGTGAAGTGATATGGAGTTTAGAGGAAAGAGAAGAAAAGAGAAAAAGAAAGTATTTATATATAAAATAAAATAAAAAAAAGAGTAATACAAAGAAGTGAAGGAAGTTGAAAAGTCCAACATTGTTGAAAAGTTGAAAAACTGGAAGCGTTTGCATTCTTGTCATCATGTGTAGTGCACAATGCACGTGTTGAAATTCTAATACCACCTTCTTTGTTCCCCATTCACAACTCTTCTTTCACATGGCCGTAGCATATCCGGGATTGCATAAGTTATTAATTCAGTTGAGTATAGGTCTATATATGTCACATCTCTAGCTGCTAATTGAGCCGCGAATGTTCCTTCACGAAGCTATGCCAAGTCGATACACTTACCTTTTTAGCGGTTTATGAGGATTGGAATTGCTCGTTTTTGCATGTCTTATTCATTTACTCTTTTGACGAGCTTTCACGTGAGAGAACCTTGTGTGTTCGTCTTTTGAGTTGAGTGTCTGGCTTGGGAGATTTGAAATCAAAGTGAAAAGGATGTAATTACATGAGTTGAGTTGGTACAGTTATATATAATTGATAGTGCACTTTAATGTATTTTCCTCTCTTCGACGTTTTATGCCTTTAACTTGCATGATTCATTTTATTTCGGGCAATCGAGATTTCTTACAAATGGAGTTTTTGCATGTCATCGTATCTCTTCTATCTTTTTAGCATGACATGGGTAGATGTTGGTGCGTATCCGTCCCGGGAAGCCCTTTTGAACTCACACTAGGGTAACATAGTAGTAAAAGGCTAGGTTTATTCACCAAATAGGCCCGGGACTCCTATGAGAGTGAAGATTATGCTGTCTTTTCTTAGTTTTTGCTAGGGACTAGCAAAATGATAGTTGAGGGGTGTGATTAGACAACGAAAGTGTAGTTTATCGCCTCTAAATGACCCATTGTTAGTCGTAGTTTTGGGATAAGTTTGTTTTCTTTAATATATTTTGCATTGACCCTTTTCTCATTCTGATTACAGGTTTTTAAAGCTAAAGGAGTGAATTGGGAGTCAAAGAAATGATCCGAGCCAAGAGCGGAGATCATTGAGGAACATCCCCGGGGGTCTTTTCTCGGGAAGCGTGCAACTTTTGGCTCGTGACTTGGAACGGAGCATTTGATGAGTCGTTGAAAAGCTCTCTCCAAGACAATCATGTTTGCATCTAATGAGCCTTGCCAAATTCCAACTCTAAGGGCTTCAAACAAGACGATTTCGAACTGAGCGAAAAAGGGAATTATGGTTTGAACCCTCAAAGAGCCGTTCAAACGGCAAGAAGAAGGAACAAGAAAAAAAACAAGGCATACCGTTCGAACTCCTAAATGGACGGTTCGAACGGCCCGTGGGCGTGCAAATTGGAAATTAGCCTACCGTTCGAACGCCCACTTTGACAGTTCGAACGGTTGAAAATGCAGTGATGGGCGTTCGAACGCCCACATTGACAGTTCGAACGGCAGGGTTATTTTTGTCCAAATTTTAGGGTTCGCTTTGTAATCCCTATAAATACAACCTTTTTTTGTGATTTTCGATATCAGAGCAGGAAGAGCGGCGACTTTAGGGTTTTTGTATGTTTCTTCCTTTGTTGTATCTTTTATTTGTTAGATTTGTGTTTAAATGTAATGTAACCTCTAAAGCTTTAGTTTAATATATGGTCTTCCATTTCTCTTGCATTAAAGTCATAATGTTGGTGGAGTTTTTGTTCTAACGTCGAATTTCTAACTCTTCTTCATGTATTTTCGAAATTATTCGTCTACAGGAATGAGTAGCTAACTTCTCCTATCTCGGGATTGAATGTGAAAACTGATTAGAGGTCTTGGTTGACCATAAGAGGGTGTTTTTGGACTTTCAAGCTAAATCTTTTAATTGTATGATTCTTGTTGTTCTTCATTCTAGAAACCTTTGAAAACTTAGACGATTGATTATGTTCGGTAACATTTATGCATGAGTGCATACTCAGTATAGGTGCTGCACGAATCGATGGTATTTGTCTTCGATTCTAGAGATTTGATTTATTCTAGGTGTCGGATTTCTAAAGGACACCCCGTTTCTATTGCTAAAACTTTCGAATCTGAGACTCACGTTGAAGTCAAAGGATTTGAGTTATAGAATACCTCTTTTTGGAATTCCTAGATCAATAATTGGTTAGATCAATCAATCCCAAGACTCTGTCACCTTAAGTTAAAAAAATCAAATTTGATTTAAGTCGTTCTCTCTTAGTAGTTAGCTAGTTCAGATAACAAACCCATTTCCACAACAAGTACATTTTCCATTTTTTACTTTGCATTTTAAGGGGTTTTTGCCAGAATTTAGTGGTCGATTGAGAGGGTGGTCCTAGATCTTAT
>CM065398.1:34732500-34777500 GCA_033060915.1 Euryodendron excelsum
TGGATTTAGGAAATATTTGAATTAGGAAAGGTTCGATTTAGGAAGGTTTTAGAATTAGGAAGGTTTCAACTTAGGAAAGCTTTAAATTTGGAATTTTTCAACTTTAGGAAAGTTTTGAATTAAGAAAGTTACGAATTAGAAAAGTTTTCAAATTAGGAAATTTTTTGAAAGTGGGAAGTTTTGAAAATTGAAAAGTTTCGAGTTTAGAAAGTTTTCAAAAAAGGAAAGGTTTTAAGATTAGGAAAGTTCCCAAATTAGGAAAGTTTTGAAAATCGGAAAGTTTTGAATTTAGAAATGTTTTAAATTAGGAAAAGTTTAGTTTAAGAAAGGCTTAGAATTTGGAAAGTTTCAAGTTAAGAAAGTTTTGAATTTTGTAATGTTTTGAAAAAGGAAAGTTTTGAAAATAAGAAAGTTTCGTTTTAGGAAAGGTTTGAAAAAGGAAAGTTTTCAGTTTAGGAAATGTTTGAATTAAGAAAGTTTTGAGTTTAGAAAAGTCTTAGATTTGGAAAGATGTTGAAGTTTTGAAAAGTTTAGAATTTAGAAAGATTTAGGGTTAGAAAGATTAAGATTTAGAAAGTTTTAGGGTTTTAGAAAATATTGAGATTAGGAAAGGTTTGAGTTTAGGAAGAGTTTGAAAACTTAGGTTTAAAAAGTTAAGATTTGAAAGGAGGGTAGAATTAGGAAAGGGTTGAATTAGGAAAGATTTTTATGTTCAAGTTTTTGAAAACTTAAGGTTTAGGAAAATGGAAGTTTAGGAAGGGTTTGAATTAGGAAAGATTTGGATTTGGAAAGGATTGAATTTGGTTTTTAACAGAAAAGATTTGATTTTGTTTCCAAAAACGGAGGACGGAATCTAGTTTCCTAAACGGGGAGATTTGATTCGGTTTCCTAAAGGGAAGGTAGGATTTGGCAAGGATTTGGAAAAGGAGATTCTAGAAACCCTAGTTCTGAAAAATTATAGTTTTGACATAGAAAATAGGTTTTGGAAACATGTATAGTTTGGATGTAAAAACAAGAGGTTTTAGAAACCTAGGTTTGGGACAAAGTTTGAAAACCATGTTTTTGGGAAGAAAATTAGGGTTTCCTAATTGTGGGTTCTAGGGCTTGACTTGGGCTCTAAGGAAAGAGTTTTTGGAAAGCGCGTTTTTGGAAACGAAGGCTTTCTAGAAGGGAAATCCTAGGGAAGAGTTTTTGGAAAGTGAATTTAGGAAGAGGGAGTTTTTGGAAAAAGATTTTAAAGAGAATGAGTTTTGGAAAGTGTGTTTTTGGAAACATAGATTTTAGAAGAAAAATCCTAGAGAGGAAATTTCTAGAAGGAAGATTTTGGAAAGAGAGTTTTTTAAAAAGGTTTTTGGAGAGAGTTTTTCTAGGAAGGCTTTTGGTTGAAAATTGTTGAAGAGAGTTTTTGGAAAGATTTTTGGGGAACGTTTTTAGAAAGTGGATTTTGGGGAGAGGATTTTGGAAAGGAGTTAAAAAAGGGAGTTTTGGAAAATAGATTTTGGAAGGGAGTTTTTGAAAACAATTTTGAAGAGGAGAGTTTTAGGAAAGTATGTTGAAAAAGAGATTTTTAGGAATAGATTTTTGAAGAGAGAGAGTTTTGGAAAGTATAAAACGTCTCACTTTCTTAAAGCGATTCTAACCATAAGAGGGCTAGAACCACTTTAAGAAAGTGGTTTTGGAAAACAATAAGGTTTGAAAATATAGACCAAAAAGGTCACTTTTAATGTAACACTTTCCTAAAGCAACCCTAGCCATGGAAAGGCTAGAATCACTCTAGAATTGTAGTTTTGAAAACAAGTTTTTGAAAAAGAGATTTTGATGCAATTTTGAAAACAAGTTTGAAAACGATTTTGAAAACAACTTTGAAAACGGATTTTGGAAGATGCAAGACTATGATATGCACAATGCAATTTGGGGTCATGAACATACAACGCTAAGACTTCACCACATAATCAAGGGGGCCGGACACACGTGGTCTCTGGTTAGACTAGAAGAAAGCCCCCGACACAGTAACTCTCCAATAGCCCAATCCTACACATGGACCGGGAATCCCCTTGTTTCAAGCATGCAAAGAAAGGGGGGGAAAGAGATGGGGGATTAAAATAGAGAAAACCCAAGTGGGTTAGGAGAGAGAAGAGAGAGGGGGAAGTGCGGAAATTTAAATAGGGAGCCTACCGTATGTCTTGTTTATTTTGCGCGCCGTGCTGTCTTCGATATTCAGTCTTCGTCTTGATCTTCACCTTCAGTCTTCAAGAGTTGTCTTCAAGCTTTGAATTGCAGCTCCTCAAGTCTTCAAAGGATGGTTGAAGGCTAGTGTATGAGTGTATGGGGCTGTGTATGAGTGTATAGGAGGCTAGGGCTTGGAAAACCTAGGGAAACTAGGGTTTTTGGAGGTGCTCGAGCTCTGTATATCGAAATATATGATTCTTAGGTTAAGTTTTCAGACCCCCTTCACGTTGAATGAGGCTCTATATTTATAGAAGTTGGACAAACCTGGCGCCTGTTGCAGTGGCGCTAGGGCAAAATTGCTCTTAGCGCCACTAGGAGTGGCGCCAGGCCAATTCTTAGCTTGGCGCTACTACTAGTGGCGCCAGCCACTTAGGAAACTTTATAAGTCGGTAAGCAACGTATCTTTGACTAGATTTGGGCGCCTGTACTAGTGACTACCATGCAACTTTTAACCTGGCTTCACTAGGAGTGACTCCGGAAAGTCCGAGAATGATTTGGAGGAGTCGGGAATGACCCGGAAGGCCAGAAAGGAGCAAGAACACTTAAAATAGTGTCCTGGAGGTATTTGACTTGAAAAGTGAGGATAAGATGTGTCGGAAAGGTTGACCGAGCCCTTAGGGGCAAAACGGTTAATCGGACTAGGAAGCTGCCGGGGCGAACTCGGATTGTCCCGGAAGAAGACTTGGGATCTGGAAACATTATTCAGAATGTTCCTGGAGGTTTCCGGTTTGATTCCCAGAGCCGGCGTGGTCGGAAAAGGAGACCGGCCCACTAGGGGCAAAATGGTCATTTTGTACCGGGTTTGCCGGAACTGACTCGGAATGATCCGGAAAGGTAAAGGAAGGTTGAGAACACTATAAAAAGTATTCTCGGGACATTACCGATTTGATACCCAGAGCCGGTGTGGTCGAGGAAGGAGATCGGCCCTCCAGGGGTAAAACGGTCATTTTGTACCGGGTTGGCCGAAACTGACTCGGAATGATCCGGAAAGGTAAAGGAAGGTTGAGAATACTATAAAAAGTATTCTCGGGACATTACCGGTTTGATACCCAGAGCCGGTATGGTTCCCGGGGCATTCGGATGCTTAGGGGCAAAATGGTCATCTTAACTGAAAAGTCTCGGAAAAGGTCCAAGGGACAGTTTGGTCATTTTTCACCAAAGTGGGTTAACAAACATTGGTGTTGACCTGGGTTTTGAGTGTTTCCGCCACTCTAACGGCGGTCGTCGTGACACAGGGGTTTGTTGCCAATTCCCTATATCGACCTATTTGTGAGTATTTTCGCTACTCTAACGGTTTTGTGAGTAGTTTCGCTACTTGAACCGTCTCGAGGAATAAACTGTCTCGAGAGAGGGATTGGAAAGGGGACTTACCGTATCCGAAGAGACGTGCCTGGATTGGAACCGTCTCGAGGAATAAACTGTCTCGAGAGTGGGATTGGAAAAGGGACTTATCGTCTCTGAAGAGACGTGCCTGGGTTGGAACCGTCTCGAGGAATAAACTGTCTCGAGAGTGGGATTGGAATAAACTGTCTCGAGAGTGAGATTGGAAAGGGGTCTTACCGTCTCCGAAGAGACGTGCCTGAGTTGAAGCCGTCTCGAGGAATAAACTGTCTCAAGAGTGGGATTGGAAAGGGACTTATCATCTCCGAAGAGACGTGCCTGAATTGGAACTGTCTCGAGGAATAAACTGTCTCGAGAGTGGGATTGGAAAGGGGACTTATCGTCTCCGAAGAGACATGCCTGAATTGGAACTGTCTCGAGGAATAAACTGTCTCGAAAGTGGGGTTGGAAAGGGGTCTTACCGTCTCCGAAGAGACGTGCCTGGATTGGAACCGTCTCAAGGAATAAACTATCTCGAGAGAAGGATTGGAATTGGAAAGGAAAGGACAATGCCCCTAAGGACATTTTGGTCATTTTGCCTTTATTTGGGCTTGACAGGCCCACGAAGCGATGGAAAGACGGAATTTAGACCTAGAGAATTGGATTCGATAGGAATACACCCACAATGACTTGAAAACAAGTCTGGACAGAGTGTAGACTGCCGAGCGGTCAAAAATGGGGTGCTTACGTCTGCCCTCCGATATAGTGGCTGACGAACAACCTGCTCAAGTCCATGAACTTGTCGATCCTCCCAAGGGAGAGCCTGTGGAACCAGATTTGGGCTGGGCCTTTGAGGTTGGTAAGAAATGCCCTATACATGATTTCGTCAGGGACCGCCTAGAGGTCCATCAGGGCTTTATATGTCTCCAGGTGGTCCAAGGAGTCCTTTGTGCCATCAAAAGACTCCAATGTGGGCATTTTGAACTTAGGGGGTAAGGGCATCCTCATTACTCCTGGTGTGAAAGGCGTGTATGTCCTGTTCACCAGTTCTTCTACCGTGTTGGGGCCTTTCTCTTTTACCGCGACAATCACACTAGCCAGTTTAGCCTACATTTCCTTCAACTACTCATCCCACACTGGGCGAGTTTCGGCCGTGTGTTCCGGAAGCACCACTGTAGCTGGCTTGGACTGGGCGACGTGGCTTTGGGCTTCGTCGGCGTGGGTTCCGACCCCTTTCGAGGGAGGATTTTCCCCAAGGATCACTAGGTCCTCCGCTCCCTCGTCGGCGTTGCCTTCTCAGTTCCTTGCTGCTGACTGGTTTGCAGGCATCGGTGGGTCCTCTGGCAGTGCCACTGGTGGTGGGGGCAATCTCCTCTCCATCTCCTAATTCCAAGCCTGGAGCTGGTTCATGGATGCCATCAATTCGATGATCTGCTACTCCAAGGTAGCGATCCTTGTGCTACTCTGTTCCTCCATTGCTTCATCTAGCCTGATTGATGCAGCATCGGATTGGGTCAAGACCATGAAACAACTAACGTGTCGTTCCCACAGACGGCACCAATTAATGATGTAGTGAATTTGTACGTCCTTCCCGACCTCTGATGCAAACGGTTGGGGAGATAAATCCTCCTGCTTGGGACACCAGTGTGGTGCCTGCCAAAGACACTCCGATGCCAAAGTTAGGCTAGAGATAAATGGGCAAAGTAACGAATGCTCAAGGGTTGATGTATCTCGTACCTTTTTGGAGATAATGACTGCCATTTTTATAAGAGTGTTGGCTCGGATCGTGGACACCTTCATGAGAGAATCAATTGTGCCCCTCAAATCATGCATCACAATCGTGGGGACGTATCGTACCTTGATATTAGGCTCCATGGACCATACCCCCAGTTGTGGGCGGAACTGTCCCAATCATGGGACCGTAGGGGGTAATAAATAGGCGAGAATCTCGGGGTGTCTCAATGGTGGCGTTTGGTGCACTGTTGGAGCTCTGCCCCTACAGGTCTATTGGGAGACCTGGTCTGGAAGGGTGTTTGAGGGTTCGGGTCTGAAGACATAACCCGAGCTCATTTGGTTTGTCCATTGGGATCAGACCAGCTATACTTCTCGTATTATCACCAAGGAAGCAAGTCTTCTCTTTTGATACATAATTGTTGCCATCTGCTTTTAATGTTGTCTTCTCTTTTGATAAATATTACCAAGGAAGTAAGTCTTCTTATCAAATGCTAATTGATGTGCTGGTCGGGTCTGTGTTTGGCCAGCAACAGTGCTGCATCTTTTATGATGTATATTCGTGGCCATTTTTCTATCTTCTTTTGTTCTAACCCAAAGTCATGGTCTGCACTTGAATTACAGTTCCTATGAGAAATTGAAGACAATGGAGCAAACATTAACCAAAGGTAAGCAAATTCAAGATGACTGCGCTGCTGTGGTAAAGAAGCTTCGTACTATGCTTCACTCAACCGTAGAACAGCTCCGAGTCCACAAGAAGCAGGCCCTGTTTTTGACGCACTTGACTGCAAAAACACTGCCTAAAGGTCTTCACCGTCTTCCCTTGGGGCTTTCAACTGAGTACTTTAGTTTGAATTCTTCAGAAAGGAACTTCCCCAATCAAGAAAACTGGAAGACCCCAGGCTGTACCACTATGCACTATGCACAGATAACATATTGGCAGCAGCAGCAGTTGTGAATTCCACTGTTTCTCATGCCAAGGTATGAGATCTCTTCACTTGTTAAAATTTCACGAGCTCATGGTAGGCTTAGAATTAGGGAAATTCTGTGACGGATGTTGTAGGAATTTCAAACAACTGAAGTCTGATTGATCTCATCTTTTGACAGCCTCACCTTCTTTCTGGTAACATTGCCTGTTATTCTCGGCAGGTCCCTTCAAATCATGTTTTCCACATTGTCACTGATAGGCTCACTTATGCAGCAATGAGGATGTGGTTCCCGGCAAACCCACCAGGTAAAGCTACAATACAGGTTCAGAACATTGAGGAATTTACATGACTAAATTCAATTTACAGTCCAGTTCTCAGGCAGTTGGGTTCTCCAGACATGATTGATTATTACTTCAAGAGTCGCCGTACTGATTCTGATTCAAATTTGAAGTTCCGGAACCCTAAGTACCTCTCAATCATGAATCATCTTCGCTTTTACCTGCCGGAGATCTTCCCAAAACTCAACAAAGTGCTGTTCTTAGATGATGATATAGTGGTGCAAAAGGATCTCACCGGGATTTGGTCTCTTGATCTGAATGGGAAAGTGAATGGGGCAGTTGAAACTTGTGGAGAAAGCTTCCATCGGTTTGATCGTTATCTAAACTTTTCAAATCCTGTCATTTGAAAAAATTTTGACCCCCATTCTTGTGGATGGGCATTTGGAATGAATATCTTTGATTTGGAAGAATGGAAGAGGCAAAACATCACAGAGGTGTACCACTCCTGGCAAAATCTGGTAATCAATATACTTGTGAACTCTACCATGAACACCAATTGATATGAAAAGTAAAAGTAGTCAACCCATATGAAGTTATTTCTAAACCCATATGAAGTGTATTTAAACTAAACACTAATATTTATTTTAAATTGATGCTTTTAATAATGCTACACTCAGAAGGGCACAGGCGGGTTAGTGATTCCATACCTAATTTTTCTACAATTGCAGTGATCATTCAAGTATACGAGGTAGCAAGTTCCTAATTGTCATGAATGTTGCTGTCTCTGCTATGTACTGATGCCTGAAATTTTGAGTTGGATGTGTTTAATCTTGCTTGAAGTTATGGTGCAAACTTGTTTTGTCTGCAGAATCGTGATAGGCAACTATGGAAACTGGGGACTCTGCCACCTGGTCTAATTACATTTTGGAATCGCACTCATTCCCTTGATCGGTCTTGGCATGTCTTGGGACTTGGCTACAACCCAAATGTCAGCCCAAAGGAAATCGAGCGAGCTGCTGTCATATACTACAATGGCAACTTGAAACCATGGCTCGAGATAGGCATACCCAAGTACCGATGCTATTAAGCAAAATTTGTTGATTACGATCATTTGTATTTGCGGGAGTGCAACATCAATCCTTAAATTGACCTTCCTAGCATCTCCTGTTGATAAATACCCTTGCGGACATCATTGTGGCCATCTATTTTTACAGGTCAGTGTTGCATTGCTGCTGGTGTTCTTCATTGATTACTTGTTTATGTATATATTTATATATATATATATATATAATAAAAAAAGGCACTGTAGTTAGTGTTGATATGCAAAGCTATTTTTATTTATTTATTTATTTCAATAGCATTATAGAGTTAAATCCATGACTTGTAGATGATTGGAAGCTTGTTTTTGTTTTGGCTATAATTGATTGCCTTCTATGTCATCCTTTCAAGTCCATGTAAATGATTAATTTGCATCTTCGCTTTGTAGCAGCATCTATTCGACTGATGTCTTTTTTGAATAGGCAATGGCTGGGTTTTTGGAGGTCAAGTATTATTTTTGTTTTGCAATTTATGAAGATGCATTTTTTGAAGCTCGTGTCTATTGTATTGATTGCTGATAATTCATTTTGAAGAGGAACTGAATGTAGCTTCTGATTGCTATATACTTGGTAACTTCTATATGCGTCCTCTGATCTGGTTATTTAATTATTGGCATTCTGATTCATTTTTGTGTTCTTTCTATTGTTGCCCACTTTTTTTGTGTCTGAAATTGATTAGTAAATGCCAGTGGCGATGTACTTGCTGCTTGATCCACTGCCAGTAGCTGCAGCAGAAAGAAGCTTCTTGTTTAATTTTAAGAACTGCATATTTAAGTGCTAAACATTGTGAATGTGAAAACAATGGAACTGTCAGAAGGTAGAAATGAATTAGTCTCTCAATATCTCATCGATCATGAACGTGAACGTGGAAGTAAGTAATCCATTTTAAGTATGCAATGTAAATGCGGTGGTAGCCTCGCCAACTTTGACAGCTGGGATCAAATTCTCTGTCTCTTTGTTTACTCAATTACGAGTTCGAACTCATTTACAGTAGTAACTTTTGTGAACTAAATGTTGTGACGGAAAGTTTTGTTAAGTTGTACCTTGGTAGAGTTGGATTTAATTATAACTCACTCTTTTTTAAGTAGTCTAACGGAATAAGAATTGCTATGACTACGTCCAAGCAAGTAGTTAGAGTGATCAAGCCTCTCCTTTGCCCCGCAAAAAAATAAAAAAGTACGCCACGTGTGTGCGGGGTTTCGTTAATGAATTGCATTCCGGGTTTTGGCTGTAGGAATCATTATAAGAAGCTGAAACCACTGAATAAAAAATGATTGTTGGGAGTGTTTACTGCGGAGGACAAAAAGGATTAAAGAATCCCAGCGGATACGCCACTAGCCAGCAAAGCAAAAGCTCCTTTAATTTGTCCTTTAACGTAACGTAAGGAGCAGGCAAAATACAAAACTAGCAACTGGCAGAAGAAGAAACTCAATCGTATCAGTTGCGAGTTGCGAACCATCCATATCCATTTCGGAACCGAACCAATCCCCAAAACCGTCTATCAAAAGGAACAATAATGGGAGGTTATCTTCTTCTTCTTCTTCTTCTTCGTTGTCTCCGCCTCTGCAACTTCTTCTGCTGCTGCTGTTGCTGTTGCCTTGTCCTTTTGAATCCCGCCTTTGCTGCTGCAGCAAAACCGACCGACCTAGTTGGCAGTATCTGCAAAGATACTACCAACTACACGTTCTGTGTGGAGTCTCTCTATTCCGACCCACGCACTCCAACCGCCGACAGCTACGTCCTTGCCTACGTCTCCTTCGATTTGGCGTACCTTAACGCCACCCATACCAAAGTCTACATAGAAATGCTGCTGAAGAACGCCACCGCCGCCCGCCATGACCCACAGCTATTGCAGCGTCTTCATAGATGCGACCGCTGCTACGAGGATGCCGTCACAGCTCTGGCACAAGCCCTCAATGACTTGGACTCTGAGACTTACTCCGAACTGGCTCATTTTGCAGGCGTTGCCGCTCGTCAGGCTCGCGACTGTGAAGCAGCCACTTTCCAAGGGGGGCTGGGGCACTTCACTTTGTCTCGGAGGAATCACGATCTGAGGAGCCTCTCCATGATTTGTGTTGTCATCTCTAATCTTTTTACCGGATCTTAATTTCTAATTTGTTCTCTTGTTTTTGCTCGAGTTTCCTTGTTTTTTTTTTCCTTCTTTTGCTCAAAGGCTTCCTTGTCTTCTCTACACCAAAGAAGAACCATGTTCCTTGTTTTTATTTTATTTTATTTTACGTTTCAAAAAAAGTAATTTTGATAAAGAAGAACTTCATACATACAGCACTATGTAGTATGCAGTATGTACACAAGTTCAAAGATTTGCAAACACGGCAACAAAATAAGAACCAAAAACATACCTCCTGTCCTGTTGTTTTTACATATCTGCTTCTTTCTTAACGGTTTTTGGTAAATATATCACTCCTTTACAATATATACCCAACCCATGGGGATACCAACATCTGCAACCAAAAAGAGAGAACAAGATGAAAATACAAAGAGACCTTTTTCTTTTTCTTTTTTTTGGTACAATGAAGGGCCAAACCTTAAGGGAGGGCAGGATGAGTTCAACTTATCGGAAATTATGAGTTACTCGATAGTCATTTTTATCCGATTTTGTCATGTGTCGTTGTCCTCATTTATTATAAATTTAGATTGTTGATGTAATAAAATACTAGTAGTTTTAATTTAATAAGAATGATCACTAAAATCTTGATACTACCTTATCACTAGATTTTTTTTTTAATCTATAGCCTCATGATATGAGTGGGGCGTGTCACTACTACTAGACTTACCTTGCTCCTCAAAAAAATGCACAAGTTGATGAAAATAAAGTAGCACACTACCTAGTGAAATGAAGGGGTTCAAAATTTTGTCCATACTATTTTTTAAGGGGAAAAAATTCTATTGTTCCATAATTTTTATGTAAAAAAAACTTGTGACAATTTTTTGAAATTGTGAAAAAAATTGTGATTGTTTTAAATTGAAATGAATGACTGTAATTTTTTTTTGTTTATATGCCATTAAGAATAGAGTTTAATTTTGATTAGTTGACCGTATAAAAATTATTTACACAAATGAGCACAAAAATGCGATATGTGGCATGAGTATTACTTTTCGTAATGTGTCTAAACTTTTTTATTTCTTTCTACGATGATGTGTCACATTATGTTGCCTTTCTTGTGTAAATAAATTTTATAGGTATTTCTAGTGAAATGAACAAGTGCTATGAAAAATACTATTCTCTTAAAAAATTTATATAAACAATTCTATTAAAATAATGTGACAGTGACATTTTTATAAATAAAAGTCACCATGATGGATGTTATATTTTTACGTGAATGACTCTTATTTAACATCTTTTTGATAATAAATTTTGTATGAATTTTTTTGTTTGTATAACATTACTCAGTACTATTCAATGCCTCATGTATTTTGCTTGTACTATATTTTTTCAGATTAAACATGCACAGTTAGGTTATAAAATGCTTGAAAATTGTGAAAACAAATTTGAACCTACACTTTGGACGAAACTGCTTATTTGCTTTTATAAAGACATAAATGCATAGCTGGCCAAAGCAAAAAGTTAAAAATATTAGATAATCTTGAGAATTGCAAACCACAAATCTATTTGTATCGTGAATGAACGAGAGGCAAGAGAATTCCAGTTACTTTACCTGATAAAATCGGTGAAAGTTGCACAAAAAAACTCTGGGTTGAGTCCTATCTTACTCTCTTTTTTTTTACCATTTTTGTTGAAAAGTATTCCATTCATCACTAGAAAAATGAGACAATATCGTACAATTAATTGAGTACGGGAGCATAAAAAGAACCGAAAGGCTCCAGAATATCCGACAGGAAATCGTTTTAGTTCTGGGTTTTAAAATAATTAAATTGATAAATTCGATTATATTCTTAAATTAGCATTTGTGAGATTCGAACCAACCCAAAATTTAATCTAGGTATGTAATAAAAATGTTATAGCTCAGTTTTTCATTGTTTTTATTTTTTATTTTTTGAGAAATTAAAAATACAAAATTGAGTCTATTGTTTTAAAAAAATGAAGTGAATAAATTAAAATTTATGTAACTAGAGAACCCAATCCGAAGGGACCCAAATAATTTCTATCCAAATTGAACTGTGGATTAGTTTCATGGAAGATCGGTTCAGTTCTAGCCTTCTAGGAACAATGATCCGAAACTTGACGATGGGGAATGCATAATCTATCATCATTAAAAATTGAAGCGAAAACGCATTATGACCGAGAGAATGCGGGTTCAGTGACTAAAAGCACTTCAAGTTCATTCCGTTATTTGTTCATCTCTTTTTAGAGTCATTCATTTATGAATGTATTCTTATGTTCGTGGTTGTCGTCACCATCGCCATCCTTTGAAGAAGTTGCTGCCCGCGTTCTTTGCACGTTTCAGACATTCATTTGACGCACGCTCAATGTCAAACCTTAAATCAAACCTGCAATCGTTAACAAATCCGAATCACATATCAAGCTGTGGAAAACTAAATGGCAGAGCTTCTGTTTCGGATTCTATTTATAACTCTAATGTAAGGATAAGTAACCTAGGCCGTCTTGGCAAAGTCGACGAAGCGCGGCTTCTGTTCGATGGAATGCCTCATCGGGACGTTGTTTCCTATGCTTCCATGATCACTGTCTACCTCAAAAACAATGATCTCTCCGGAGCCGAAAAGCTCTTCCGTACTATGCCCGAGAGAAGCATTGTCGCTGATTCTGCAATGGTCAATGGTTACGTCAAGGCCGGTCTGCTGGACGAGGCTCGGAAAATCTTTGATCATATGCCTGATAGAAATGCTTTCTCTTGGACCAGTTTGATTTCCGGTTATTTTAGAAGCGGATGCATTCAAGAGGCTGCCAAGCTATTTCACCAAATGCCGCAGAAAAATGTTGTCTCCTGGACTACTACGGTTTTGGGTTATGCTCGCAACGGTTTGATTGATCATGCTCGGAGAACTTTTGATCAAATGCCAGAAAAAAATGTTGTTGCTTGGACAGCCATGCTCAATTTTTACGTTGACAATTATCAAATTGATGAAGCGTGCAAGCTCTTCCATGAAATGCCACTGCGTAACTTATATTCTTGGAATATAATGATTCAAGGTTGTTTAGATGATAACCGAGTAAATGAAGCTGTTCAACTATTCAACAAAATGCCTCAGCGGAATGCAATTTCTTGGACCACTATGGTTACAGGTCTGGCACGAAATGGGTCAAACAAACTTGCAAGGGAAGTCTTTGATCAGATGCCAAACAAGGATGTCGCAGCATGGAATGCAATGATCACAGCCTATGCTGATGAAGGCCTCATGGCTGAAGCTAGTGAGCTTTTCAATGTGATGCCAGAAAGGAATATTGTGACTTGGAATGCAATGATTGACGGGTATGCTAGAAACGGGCCTGTGGATGAAACCTTCAAACATCTAATCCTTTTGCATGGCTGCTGCCTTGGACCGAATGAGACTACTCTCACTAGTGTGTTGGCCTCATGTGAGGGCATTCTGCAGTTGTTGCAAGCTCATGCTCTTGTTGTACGGCTTGGTTTTGAGCACAAGACGTCACTTATGAATGCTCTGGTTACAGCATATTCTAGAAGTGGAGATATTAACTCTGCCCGGCTTGCTTTTGAGAATCTTCAGTTAAAGGATATTGTGTCATGGACTGCAATGATACTAGCATATTCATATCATGGCTATGGTAACCAAGCTTTACAAGCCTTTGCACAGATGCTACGATCAGGAGTGAAGCCTGATGAAATTACTTTCATGGGAGTCTTGTCAGCCTGTAGTCATGCAGGTCTTGTCAAGAAGGGTCAAAGTCTTTTCAATGCAATGAGGCAATCTTATGGATTGGAACAAAAGGCCGAGCACTACTCCTGCCTGGTTGACATCCTAGGTCGGGCTGGACAACTCGATGAGGCTATGAAGGTGGTTTGTGAAATTCGTCCAGGAGAACGGGATGGTGCCATTCTCGGGGCATTACTTAGTGCTTGCAAATTGTATGGGGATGTTGGGCTGGCAAACCATATAGGGGAAGAATTGATAGAACTTGAGCCAACTAAATCTGGAGGATATGTACTCTTGGCTAATGTATATGCGGCATGTGGGAAGTGGGATGAGTTTGCACAAGTGAGGAAGAGGATGAAGGAGGGAGAAGTGAAGAAAGTACCTGGTTATAGTCAAATAGATGTAAAAGGAAAGAGTCATGTATTTTTTGCGGGGGATCATTCTCATCCTGAAATAGAGGAGGTTTATTTATTACTGCAAGAGATGCTTCTGCCCCTAATGCAGGAGATAGGTTCCTCAGGAGGGAAACGATCATATTCTGCTATAGTCTGAGGAGGGATGGAACTAAGCTTTAGGTTGCTCATTTCTTGTCCTGAAGATTTTAAACCTCAGAGAAGAGGAAAAATCTTTCAAGGGTTTAAAATGAGACTTCTTTTTTTGATAGTTTGGCATCCATTTCATTTTTCGATTTAAGAACATGCTGGTCAAACCTTGCTTTGGATGAATGAAAGTTGATTTGATCATTGTTGCAAGCCAAGAACAAAGCATTTGTGGTAGGATTAATGTAACTAAAGGCCATGGCAAGAAGGATATGAAACTTAAGTGATCAATGAAGAACCACATACAGCCTCAAAAGGAGAGAAGCTACTGGAAGAGAATTTGGAATCCAGATGTTCGTAGAAGAAAGATGTGGGCTTCCTCTGGTGATGCAAGAAAAGAGCAACAATGATGATGAGGTACCAACTTAGGAGGTGAAGATTCATAATGCTGCTATTTGTTTTGGAGATGGAGAAGAGTTGAAATTAGGCTGCAGTCGTATCTTTGCCCATTGGAATTATGCACAGGTAAATGACATCTTTTCCCTCATGCTGCGGTTTTATTTCCTGATTAGTGATGATATTGGTGTGTGAAATAACTTGCGAGAATAGTGACCAGGAAAGGTGAAGTAACCAAGGATAACAGTCTACTAGCTGTTGGAAGGTAATTTTGAGTGAGCAGCCAATGGTTAGAAGGGCTTTGGTGGGGTAGCAATTGTTGGCAAATACAATGAAGGGAACTTTTAGGGACGTATGGGTGGAAAGTGGAGAATACTACTTTTTCCTTCTTCTTTTCTTTTCTTTTTGGCCATTCCAATACTTTGTTTGCGATTATTTTAGGTATATTTTAGGTATATATTTTTTTAAAGACTGAAATGTCTTTCTTGAAATAGGCCCAAAATGATATGATAGCTAGCCCTCAGTGCCATAGAGCTATGCAGCGACAAGATATAGGAAGGCAAATGTTTTTACTTTCTCCATAGCCCCTTGATTTGCACTTTAAAATTTTCCCTTTTTTCCATTTTCGATGTTCCAGGAATATAATGCTACCTGAGTTTATATTTTATAAGCTTGCTTGACCTAATGAGACCTATAGCTCCTCTTGTTTTCCAAATGGAGGAGGTAGAGGATTTGGATGCCACCAACTTATTATAAAGGCAACAAGTCCAATTGAGCGAGAAAGGTAAAGCGGATATGATTAGAACATGCCAAGACCTAACCAACAATCACTAGGAAATCTTTGATCAAAAGTGAAGAATAAATTGATAAATAATGGGGAAAAAAATGAATGTATAAATGGGCTCTCAATTGTTTAATTATACGTTTGTCAGTAAACGTTGTTAACTTTAATTATTTACCCTAACTTTTTTGACATAATTTAAATACTATAAAAAAAATATTTTATAACGAGTCAAAAATAATACCCTCTCACTAATCTCTTTATCTCTCCCCTCTATGCTAACAACTACATATTAACGCAATCCAGTGTCTAATATTGCAGGCCGCCACCACTTTCTCTCCTTCAACACCCCCATCTCCACCTTCCATGACCGCCACCACCTCCTCTCTCAATCACTCATCTCTCTTCTCCTTAACCTCCAAACATCTACTTATATATGCAAAGGCTATTTTGTATTAAAATATAATAAGGTATTTCACAATGTAACCTAGATAGGGCAAGTGACCTAAACCTTACTTTGTCTCAAATCTGCATAATGTTATAATTTTTTTTTTGCAACCCACTTCCAACTTATTTATTTATATTTCAAACACATACAATTAGGGGCTTGGTGAAGAGAGGTCGGGATTTTTTTGGGTCAAATTAACATCTCTAGTTGAAATCATATTTCTCTATGTATTTTATTTCGTTCTCTTTTTCTCTCTAAAAACATTTATTCAAATTCAATATACACAAGTAGAGGAAAAAAGGATTTGGTTTTTCAGTACCAAGTAAGGCAATAAGGATTGACAGACGATGTAATTAAACACCACTTGGCCAAGTGCAGAAGGGATTTGATTTGGAATACTTCTACTTTTCCGAGTGGCAAAGGGTTATAGTATTGATATTTGTGGTTAGCAGCTTGAGGTAAAACGGAAAAAAGTTTGAAGGGAAATATATATCGTGGTAAAGCATTAGGCAATTTACGTAATTAATAATCAAGAGGATGATGATAAAGAAATATTGGAGTAGGAGAAGGAGTAGAGAGAGAAGAGACGGGTCCAAAAACATTACTATCAAAGATGAAACGGACGAAGTGGCCGTAGACCAATTATATATATGATAGTAAGAGAAGGCCGGAATATTATTGTCCGGATTCTCTCAGCGGATGCCATTTTATTTATTGGCCAGGCCGGTCGATAATTCATTCATTGGACCATTAATTAACCAAAGAAGTACATATCGAACGGTCAGACTCATTCCCTGACCGCGGGGGCAGCTTTTATCTAGCAATGATATTGTTATGATATTTTTAAAATTATTAACAAAAATAATAAAAGTTTGATTTGAAATGAAAAATTATAATATTGTGAGTAAAAAATTCTGTTTGTCAATCATTCCAGCTACATATTCACATACTTAGTTTAGATATTAGACAATGCTTTAGAGGTGTTAATCATAAATTAGTTTAGATATTAATAAAACCACCAAAAGTTAAAGCATATTTACCATATTTATGCTCCTCCTTTGCCTTTGTTTTTTCTTTAACCTTCCTAAATAGAAGAGACGGGGAGAGGGAGAAACGCAGTAAGACACCATGCATCACAAAGCCAATCAACAGGGGAGAAACTAAACTGAATTATTGGGATTTGTTTCTGCGTGGGGGAGTTTCTGAGAGCGAGCAAACATACACCCAGCTCAGAAGAAAGAAAAAAAAAAAATCGACTTCAAATTTGTAGGAAAAGGAAACGGAGGGATTCTGCTGTAGGCAGCCTGCACCCAACAGGGTTGGGGTGGATTTGGGTTCAATTGTTCTTTCTATAAGCAGCACCGAAATCGACGATCTCCTGAATTTTTCAGATCTGGGTATGCTTCTTATTCTTCTCCTCCTTTTATTGACTTAATACATCCACGCACACGCATATATGGTCGTTAATTATTACCTATATATAACTGTGTTGTATATGTTATTAGTCACTCAAAGAATTGTGAATTTACAAATATATGGGATTTGGTGCTCATCTTCTTCGCGCTCGCCCTCGGGGGCGGCAGGTCAACGCTGCAAAGATAGTTGTTGTTGTGGTCGAACTTAGGAGGAGTTGGTGTTGGAGTAATTTTGGCTGGAAAATTGTCAGCTATTTGATCCCTGCAGGCCCCTGAAATATCACGCTTTTGCTTCCCTTGAGTTGAGGGGTTCATGTTTCCAGTGTTGGAAACTAGGAGATGAATTTCTTTTTATTTATTTATCTTTTCCAGTTTTGTAATTCTTCAGTCTTCCAACTTCAGTTCAAGTGGGAATTTTCTAGTTGGGAGATTTGATACAGTGACCGACTCAACATGCCCTTTCAAAAAAGGTATGGTCTGGAGCCCAAGGGTCCTGCAGCTTCCTCCATTGTCAATTCAGCTGAGCTTAATGTGCTGATACACCATTCACTCCTGTTTCGGAAATTGTTCCCATTCGATTATTATTATTATTATTCTATTTTTTATATGTAAAGCAAATTTGAATTAAAAAGGTGCCCAAGGGCATTCTGTCCAATTACCAAAACTTATTCTGGCAGCGTTTCTAGGATTTAGGACATTCAGTCGTCAAATACACGTGCTCTCAGAAGAACTTTAAAAAAATAATAATAATAACTGTTGCCCAAAACCTTGCCATTACACAAACTTAGAGACTCGAATTAAGAGTCTCATTAAGTTGCCTATCAAAAAGAATGTAGGGATCCCTATGGTTTATCAATGGCTACCTTCATCATTTTAGAAGGTTCTGGTGGGTCTTTGTAGGATATTTTTATACACCATATCTGGGTGGAAATGGCTGCTCTATTTACTTCAACAAAATTGGAGTCTTTGTTGCTTTGTCAAATCATTTGGAGGACCTTAGCATTGAAGTCATACTGCCTTCTGGTCCTTAAGCTTATTGAATGTTTGTGGTTGTGTTTAGGTTGACCAATACACATAATGAGCCCCTGCATTCCAACAGAGCCATTGTCTTTAATTATCTTTCATATGTTTGTATATGTTGTATACCTGACCATTTTTTTGTTTGTTCTTTGTAACATTGTTATAGTACGTTTTTTGTTTCAGCATCCATGGTTGGACTTGGGAAGTGGTTTATTATTTTTATTTTTTATAATTCCAATGTACCAAAAAAAAAGGGAAGAGGAATTTTTTGGCTATTTGCTTAATGCAAAAGAACGCACAGAAGCTAAGGTAGTTGTTACTTCTTCAAGTTGCTCACACTAATGGGGACAAAGTGTCAAAATTGGTTGCTGGATGCAAAAAACCTATAAATTTATTTGGAGAAAGTAGTGGAGTTTTGTCAATGGGTATTCATTCCATGATGCTTTAATGAGTAATTTTCAATGAAAATCATAATGAGCATCAATACTCAATGCTAAAAATATGACGATAAGGATGTGATGTGGAATAAAGAGATTAAGAAATTTAGCTTTCTTAGAATTAGAGTTTTAGTGGGACTTTATTTTAGGATGTCATGCATCAGGATGGCTATGCTCAAAGTGAGAAAAGGTTACCGGGTTTCACTTGGTGTCTGGCATGCTAGGAAGCACGGACACTCCGTTGGAGAAGCCGTACCCGTGTCCGACACTTGTTGGACACCGACACGCGTGGCACACTCGTCGGATAAGTGTCAAACACTTCGTTCTACGTGTCCAATTATTTATTATTTATTTTTACATTAGACACTCCACGGACACGGCTTGGACACGCGTGTTTCATTTTGGACACTTTAGGGACACGCGGGGCCTCAACTATAAATTTTGAAACTAATTTTTGGTTCGAAGAAGAAGAAAAACAAACAAGAAGAAGAAAAAAAATAAGTATGCTATGATAATGGATAGTTGATTAAATGTAATGACGTTTTAATATTTTTTGTAGTTTATGACTTTATAGTATTGTGTATTGATAGAACAACCTTTTTGTTGTTAATGTGTGTTAATGTGTTTGTTTACTTTATATTTTATAGAATATAATTGACTTATTATGAATTTGTTCCCGATTAAGTAATGAAATGTGTTCTTTTTTTTTTTTTTTTATTTTTAATTCATGTAATCTTCTATATTTTTTACTTCTTTTGTATAATATTTATATGTATTACATATAAGGAATATAAAAATAGTCTTTTTTCGTGTCCCTACCGTGTCATGTCCAGCATTTTTTGAAAATTGCCGTGTCGGCGTGTCCGACACATATCGTGTCCGACACTCGTGTCCATGTCCGTGCTTCCTAGCTGGCATGTATGCAGGTTTTCATTCATTCCATGGAAAATTTTGTTTTAATCAGTATTATGACCTCTTTTATTTATTTTGATAAGTAAAGTATTATGACCATTTTCCTTAATTGGATCTAATTTATATCTTCTGGTAGTTCACCGATGATTAACTTTTGTTTTGAATCAAATTTAGGATTATTGTGTCTTTCTTGTAGTCCAAATTTCGTCAAGCAACTATTTGTTCCCCATTCCACCATTTGTTCTGGTAATGATTGCTTACCATTAATTGTACATAGATTACCAAGTTTTCAATTAGCTTTCCTTCTGGGAACATTGCGGTGTTTATGATGATCCACAATGAGCCACTTTAACTACTTATCAAATAAATTTTTTTTGGAGACACTTTAATTGGCTTCTCTTTTGAGTCAAGTTCTCAATCAATTGTGGACCCAATCTCAAATCAGATCCTTTGGTAAGTTATTGCTTATAACCTGTACAGGCCCCACTATCCACTTATATATTTTTGCACCTTCATCATTTGATTTGTTATTAGTTGTAAGATTTATCATGGTCAAACTCAGTAGTCTTTCTGCAGATGGAAGGCAGGAGCCAATATATTGTCACTAAAATGAGACATCTAGATCGAAGTTTTTAAGCACTGACATAGGTTGCTTTATTTCTTTGAAGGTTTCTTGGAAGCTTTAGCTTTCCCTTTTCTTTTTGTAAGTTCTCAACATCTATCCCCCTGTGCTTGGTTCAGAAGCTGAGCAGTTGGGGTTGGATCTACAAGATGACATCATGAACCTGTCTGGATGGTAGAATTGGCTTGGTTTCTAACTGGTGCAGGCTGTCCCAGAAGCATGAATGACTCATGTAACCCTGTCACTATATTCTGTACTTCTCCTTTTTGGCTAGGGAAGCTTTTCTCGTGGTGCAATCTATTATCTTATAGGGATTGGGCGAGTTTGGGTTAGGTGATATTTGCCATCCCTAACTGCTGAGGATTGGAGAACAATGCAAGAATTCAAGCTGCAGAATCTTATGTGGACTCTCAAAGCTTGCCACTTCTCTTTAGGCAGTTTAATGACTTGTTTTCTGAATGCACATGACACTTAACTATGGAAGTCTTTAAATGTGTTCTTTGTGCTTCCTATGACTCCAGTTTATTTTTCGTAGGTAAAGGACAAATTTATCAACTAGATGGTGTTTCTAGTTCGAGTTTAGTTCGCAACAACTCAGCAGCAGTCCATAGTCAACAATTAGATTGTGGTGCCAGCACAATGGACCCTATAAACGGAGGGAACAGTCTTAATAACAATCCTGGTCTGGCCTCCAAGCAACGGTTGCGTTGGACAGATGAGCTTCATGAACGATTTGTTGATGCTGTGGCGCAACTAGGTGGTCCAGATCGTGAGTTATCTTTACCTTTATCTGGATAGCTTTGTTTCATTTGCCTCTATTTGCTCCACACTTGCACCAAACAAGGAAAAATAAATAAATGGAAAGAAAAATGGATTTGAGCTTAAGATTTGCTTCTGGCCAGCTTCTTTCTTATCATACACAGTTGTTAGAGAACAAGAAGTCCTTTTTTTTTCATGAGTGTCAGAGAACAAGAATTTGCTGGATGTTCATGATGGAGGTTTAGGACAGCTTAAATGAATGAGATAAAATAGCATGTTTTTATTCTTAGACACGGTTGATTTTTCAATATGATAGATCTCTAGGTCTAGATTTGGCTTTCAGGTCAACTGGGTAAGGTTTTTCCGTGTAAAACATGTGATTGGAACTTCTGAGAAGGTAGGTGATTTCTAGAAGAAGATATAGGTGATTCAATTGAAATATTGGACAAGTTTTCAAAGTTGATGTTTAATATGTAAACCATGGGAGCATCCTATGAGGGTTTTTCTTCTTATATTTTTTTTTTTTTCAGGGGCTACACCCAAAGGCGTACTCAGAGTCATGGGTGTACCAGGTCTAACGATTTACCATGTCAAGAGCCATCTACAGGTATGTAATGTTTGATTCCATTCCATGCAAATTTTCCTCCTGAGATCTTTCGGCCCCAAAAATTTTTGCCTTCATCGTGACTTCCATCAATTCTGCTCTGTGACAAATCCAGAAATATCGACTTGCAAAGTACCTCCCAGACTCCTCATCTGATGGTAAGTATATCATATTCTTGTTGTACTTCCTTAACACAAGATTACACAACCAACTATAATGATTGTTATCTTTGCTGGAGAATGAAAGTAGGCAGATATATTTACATTGATTATTCTTCTATAATGATGTCTTAAATGGAACCTTCCCCCTAAGAGGATCAGTTTATTGACACACTGTCTTAAATTGATAATGCAAGGGAAAAAAGCTGACAAGAAAGAATCTGGGGACATGCTTTCCAGTTTGGATGGTTCATCGTAAGTGATTTTGCTTCCTTTCTTAATTCTTTCCATTTGTAATAAATAGACAAATTGATCATGGTTGTATACATCTTTGTGGAATTATGACTAGATCAAAAATGCATGTCATAACAATAAATATGGCAGACATGCAAGAGTTGTCAACTGTTTAAATGCTCTTCCCCTAAATGTGTTTGGAGCCCAGAACTTTCAGACAGGATAATCTAGTAATCCAATTTACTTCCCTTTTCTCAATTGGTCTCAAAGATATATTGTACAGTTGGGAACGAGTATGGACAAGATTACATAATGAATTTGGTTCTGTTTATGTAGCTTGCTAATGGGATACTTGATCTGAGAAGTAAGTGTTCTCTTCTGTTTGCAGTGGGATGCAAATTACTGAAGCATTCAAGCTGCAGATGGAGGTACAGAAGCGGCTGCATGAGCAATTGGAGGCATGCTTTCCTGTCCTTTTTGAGCTTCCTTTTGAGTAGATATTTCATTGTTAACATCTTTCTTCCTTACATTTAATCATTGGAATCAACCAATTTCATGGGGATAGCAACGAAAGGAAGAGAACACTGAATCTAAGTCCTTAGATCAACATAACCTCTGGGAAAGCTATGGATAATGGATATGCACATGGCTCTGGATATGAGATTTTTATTTATACATGTGCTTCTGGATTGCTATCTGATAGGTGTGTTAAATCAAGTAAGAGAGGAATACATCATAATTTGCTACAAATCCCCTGCAAACTTCCTTAACCATTCCCGTATCAAAGCAAGTGGATTTTCCATGTTCAACATGGGGATACATATGGATACGAAAAATTGGATACTTCCACAATGGAGCCATGTGACCTTGCCCTTTGATATGTCGATTAGAAGTATCAGATGCCTAGCCACATACCTGAAGCCAAAGTTTTGTACAGAATGTCATTACCATTGGAACAGATGTCCTGAAATGTGGAACACTTCCCTTAAGCTTCAGGACACCAAATACAAATGCCAAAATTTCTCTCTGATTGTTCTTTGTTTTTGCTTCATCACAGAACATCAAGAATCACTATAGGGTTCTGATTGAATTGAGAGTTCTTTAGGGAATGAGTTCTTTAGGGAATAAGAGGAAAGGGCCGTAGCATTAGAAGAGCTCAACCAGAAAAGGCTGCTCTTTGTCTAATGCTTTTACCTGATTGAAATAGCCAAATCACCATTGCTGTCTGACTTAAATGAAAACCACTTATCACATTCTGAAGTACCTCGTGACGTTTTAACTATGCCCCCACATAAGCGTACTCCACATACCACTTTCTAGAGAAAGTGAAGTCCTGTGTTCAACGTCCTTATCTCTTAACATGGAATGATTTACATTCCTGATAACACTGCCAACACCTGATGTGTAGCCTTGTCCATGTAACTCGTAATGTAACCATGTAATTTTTGAGTAATATAAAATCCAGAAGCAACATGTGGAGAAGTTTATAAATTAATGCCTCTCTCCATGAGTACTTGATATTTGACAACTGTACTGTGCTGTTTTGCAATTCACAATATCAAAACAAACTTTCGATGAGATTTATGTATATCTTCCAGGTCATTTGGCATGATGGGCTTCTCTATTGATAACTCGGAGTTATTTGACGGGGCAAGGCCTTGTCTGCCGGTAAAATGACGCTATTGACACTGGGCAAAAACACTCGCCACTTGTTTACCCTTCAATCAAGATGATCCATTCAATCATCTACACCTAGGCAAACTCTTTGATGCTTGCATTCATTATAAAACCACGACGGTACAAAAAATTGCGAGCAATGCAGAAACAAAAAAACATATGTGGCATGCCCCTGTGCAGGGGGTGGAGGTTTTTCTGCTAATCCATGTCTTACCTATTCTTTTCAGGTGGTTTTTTGCCACACACAAAAGGCCGTGGCATATGGGTTTAGACACCATGCAGATACCACCAGGCCTACTTTGTTAGTGGCTTTTATGCTTAAAATACTCGGGCTGGTATCTGTAGATACAATAGGAAATTCACACCCATATGTTATTTAAATTTGCTGAACTCACAGTATGAGAATAGGGCAGGACTGCACATATTTTTCTTTTGTTTTATGTTTAGTTATCTTAAGAATACCAGGCTCTATTGGTTTCTGAGCTAAAGTTTGACCCAAAATATTTTCAAATTTAAAATACAACAGGTGCAGAGGCAGCTGCAGTTGCGCATAGAAGCCCAAGGCAAGTACTTGAAGAAGATTATTGAAGAGCAGCAACAAAGGCTCGGTGGAGTTCTCTCGGAAGTGCCTGGCTCAGGGATCTCTGCCCCAGCATCAGGTGACAACTGCCCAGAATCTGACAATAAGACTGACCCAGCAACCCCTGCCCCAACTTCTGAGTCTCCAATATTGGACAAGGCATCCAAGGAATGCGCCCCAACCAAGAGCCTTTCTGTTGATGAATCGTTCTCTTCTCGTTGTGAGCCACTTACACCAGATTCTGGTTGCCATGGCAGTTCGCCTGTTGAGAGCCCAAAAGGTGAGAGGTCAGTGAAGAAGCAACGACAGAGCATGTGTGCAGCATATGCTAAACCAGAGATGGTGCTTACACACCAGATATTGGAGTCAAGCTTAAGCCCACCCTACCAGCAACCCCATTCGGTCTTCCTGGCCAGAGAGCAGTTTGATCATTCATCAGGGATATCTGTTGGCAATGAAGATCAGTTGGAAAATGTTTCTGGTAGCAATCTATAGTATGTGTATGTCACATGTTAGTTAGACTTCAGGATTCTCAATTTGACTTGTATGTGTAATTTCTTGAAGAATATATTTTTCATTAGGTGAAAGGAACCACCCTGTTGGTGTTACATGTTGTGAGATTACTCAACGTTTTTCGAGACTCATCTTCTAAATTTCTTTGAATTTCTTAAACCCTGCCATTGCCGTGAGTGAGGTCTCATTGAAAATTAGAATTTTACTACTGTGGAAGGGTAGGAATTTGGTAACTGGTGCTGCATCATTATTTCAAGATGCATGTAGAGAACTAGCAGATAAATATGTGCTTGTTTGGTATATAGATAGATAATTTACATATATTGGCGTATGATGTAAATAGGAACTCACGGGAACGTAACACGTAGAGGTGTACAATGTAAATATGGGATAAGAACAAGGGTTCTTGTGCCTATACTCAAGTTTAAATGAGTCTTTGAGCATAGATTATGCATGTATATTAGCGTAGAAAGACGTATATAGGACCATGTGTACATATGCAGGCAGGCATGTTGCCATGTATGAGAGCATTTGTCCATTGAGTGTATTTATGTAGATATAAACTCATATAGATAGATGTATTATGTTTGCGTATGCAACCACATATACTGTATACATATTTGCATAGGCATACGAATCCGTGTATATAAGAATACAATTATATTTCCAGGCTTATATATAGGCATGCTTTGATCATACGATGGTGATATAATGGAACGGTTTGCGAAGAGCTCGAAGAGAACAAACTCTCACGTTAGGTTCTGTAGGAGAGATGGAATTAAAAAACTGAGCAAGTTTTTGATTCTTTGATATTTTGATTAAATAGAAATTTTTTCTCACAATTGTTACCAAACAAATAATTGTATATACAATTGGTATTGTAATGAACATAAGAAATATACCAACTACTATTTTTTCAAATAAATGATTTGATGGTGTCTTAGCATTGAATGCTTTGCAAAGGGAATGCCCTTTTTTTTTTTTTTTTTTGTGCGCGGTCGACAGACAGCATCTTGGAGACGGTAATTGGAGGTCATCTTCGTGAATTCTAATTACAATCCCAAGACGAGAAATCTTCCCCCACCAATAACGCTCTTAATACAATAAATCTAATACGAAAGTGACAAAGAGAGCCATCAATATCATACAATATATTAAGTTTACATGACCTATGAGCGAAGTTTACATGGACCCTGCATGAGAGCTCGAGGGAGTAGCCATCTGAAGCCTCAGGACACTCTGTAGCAACCAAAAAAAATTAAAAAAAAATACAGTTGCTGTTGCAAATGGCTTGTTCTCTATAGTACAAAGGTACTCATGAAGAGCGATGCCTCCTATGGTTGTTAACTCGCTTCAAAATGCAAAGCCGTAGACGCTGACTAAGGGCCTCTAGTTTTTCAAATTTATCACTTTTGGGCTTCTTCAAATCTGTTGGAGCTTTCTTCTTCTTCATCTTCATCTTTTCCTCTCGTGGCAGGTCTGGCGGTTTACATTGAATCTTTCGAAGAGGTGTAGCAAGCACTTTTAGAGTCATCTAGAGTTGATACAAAGAATAAGTTGCTTATCAAGAAACATAAGATCAGAAATAAAGTAGGCAGATTGATAATGGAGTTTGTTCGAACTACAAGACACATAATTCGAGTGAATGCCACCATGCAAGCTAGTAAATTTAGTTTTGCCTAAAATGTGTGCCGTCAACATGCTCTATGAGATACTTACGTGCAACTAGGTGAGGTTTAGGGCATAATATCAAAATTACCATGAGGACTCTTTAACAACTCTTGCTGTACTGGGGGAACGAGAATCCTAATTAGGAGTGGCAATTTTTATCTGTACCAGTCTCGCAGACCAACTCAAATGGGAATGATCCAAAATTGGGCAGTAACTTAAATTTTGGTATGCTTCCCAAATGTACAGTACTAGGCATGCATAAGCCTGCTTTGCCATGTAATTGGCAGGTAATAAGGGGAAAGGAAGAGTATGTAATCTGCAGTAAAACACAACCCAGTAGATCAGTCCTTGATGTGCTTGCAAGAATAACAATTCAGACGTAAACGCATTTCCAGTAATCAATTTTGAGGGGCTCCCTCTATTTTGGCCAGGTGTTTCTACAAACTCACAGGCCTCTTTTTCTAAAATTTTCAAAACGTCCTTGATGGAATGAAGTCTTTAACTCTTACAGTTAAGCCACTATTTTGGCCAAGTTAAGTGATCAGGGTAAATGGTAACACTTTCACCGAGTCACTGAGATGCCAATTTGAGGCCAAGAGATCTCTCCACATGATTTTGACCAGTTCATTACATCCAGAAGTTTCATTGGTGCAAGCAGGCAGACATATAGATCCTGCCCTGGACAAGTTAATTACATCCAGATTCCTGCCCTGGACGAGAGAAGCACAATCTTGTTCAAAAGAATAAATTCTTAGACCAAGTTACTGCCACTAGTTCTCCAAACAAAAACCCCAAAACAAGGTCATGGATCCCAGAGTTCTGGTCCTCCTATAAAAAGTTAACAACTAACCTTTAGATCCTCTGTTTTCTTCCCATCCAAAACCAAAATTTACCACCCATGTTGGTGACCCCAACCACTCCGAAAAATCACTTGATTTTGACAACCAAAAATCAAACGCTTAATGGAAGTGGTAAAAATGGAAGTTAAACAGAAAAACATTACAAGCAAGTTACAATCCAAAGATATGTAAGAGAGAGAGAGAGAGAGAGAGAGAGAGAGAGAGAGAGAGAGAGAGAGACCTCATGGCTGTTTTTGGCAGCTGGGCTATCTGATGAAGGTTCATCGTTGCTCCCCAGAGATGAGCATCTTCCCCAGCTCTCTCTATTTGAGCTTGTATATGAGCAGCATTCCTCATTCTGGCCAATTGGATTATCCTGAGATCAGAAATGCAGAACTCTGGTAAAAAAATTTTAGTAAACAACAAAATTTACACCGTTCAAGTTTAGGCATGGGTTATGTAACTTATGTCTCAGGCCAAGGTCCATCCCCAGCAGTAAAATCCAAAAGAACACCACATCAGACATAGATGAGCATCCACACGCAGACAATAGTATAGTACTATACTAAAACTAAAAGTTGGGTTTAGTAGAAGTTTATCATATAGTACACTGTTTGAAAGAACCCCTTCTGTACAAACCAGTGTGAAAGAACTTCTCATTCAGGGAGTCAACTGTTGCTAATATCAATCAATGCTATTATATGGGAATTCATAGCCCATTTAATGAGCTCTAGAAAATTTAAAATCTAGTGAATATTATGAACTAAGATCACCTGAATTTCTGATGGATCATCACCATTTAGTGTATTAACTTCATTGACCATTGAATCCTGCAATTATCATAAAGGATAAGTGAAAATATTATTTAGAGCAAAATTACGATTAGGAACACAGAGTGACTAAAACTAGGAGAGTTCATCCAATTACATTACTAACTGGAGCAACATCAGAGAGAAGCTCACTGACGGATTTTGTGGTTGAAATGCTTGCTGGAGCAGATGACGAACATGCAGTATCAGTACCAACAGTTCGAAGACCAGCAATTATCTCATATAGCAGACTCTGAACACAAAAGAACACGATAGGTTATATTTGGTTTCCAGTAGTATGAACAAAAGGAGAACAATGAATGGTAGAAGAAACAAAATGGGAGAAAGAGACGCTTCATAATAGTATGATGCTATATAAGAGAAAATTACAAAAAAAATCCCTTATAATATTCATAATAATCAACACTCCTTCAGCTGGTGCAAAGACATCATTCATGCCCAATTTGAACAAAATTGCATGAAAGGTTTTGTTTGGTACTCCATTTGTCAAGACAAGCAAGTTGATCCCCCATTTTGACAAGAGGTGAACAAATGAAGTCGTTATTCAACTTGTCCTTTATAAAACACCTATCCATTTCAATATGTTTTGTCCTATCATGTGGCACTGGATGCTCACAAAAGCATTTGGTGGATTGGGACATGGTTTGCTCTCCTGTTAGAGAAGGTGGCTTGAGTAATCACAGGATTGAACGTTACAATCAAGCTCTTTTGGGGGAAGTGGCTGTGTAGGTATGCTTGCGAGCAGGACAGGAATTTACTAAGTAAACCTTATGATAATTTATAATAGCCATTACATCAGGATTGGGAAGAAACATCTCCCAAATAAAATTTGGGACTACAAATCATTATATGAAGCCTGAATAGCAGGTCCAACGTGATGTTTCCTACCACCAATTAGTTGTCATCAGGCACTGAGAATGGTTGCGTACTGATTGCATCATAATTAATGTAAACACCCAATAATAAGTCACAAAAAGGAATTTTAAGATGGTGTAGAAAACTGTCAACAGAGAAAAATCATCACGCCAAAGTTGGGAGTCACAGGCATTACATGGGTTTTTCTAATTTTTCTTGGTTGAACTCATAGTACATCTCCAAGTACATTGTGGTTCCAATTCACAGTATACTATGCACAGTCCTATTCACAGTATACTATGCACAGTGCACAGCTATCTCAAAGTCCCAGCCTCTTGCTTGGAGACTGGAATAACATCCTAACACCAGTTGAGATCAGAGCTCATTGGTTCAAAAAGATACTGTCTGTAAACAGATTCATAAAGCTCGGAGGAAAAGGAAAGACACACAGAATTTCATCCAAAGGAAAGTAAGTTCAGAGCAATTAAGTAGTCAATCAGAGGTGACAGTTGAATTTTAGAAAGATACAATGTGAAACAGATATTACCTCATCTGTACCCGTGCTAAATTTCAAGTCCCCCAAATCATAATATTTCTCAAGCTTACTTGGATAAGCAGAAGGAACTCGGGGAGGATGAAGGATGTTGTGGAAGAAAATGGATACTGAATCATAATAAAATTGTGGTCGAGAAGAGTTGTGATCACCATCAAATTTTATTATATTTTTATCCCCCTGCATGGAATCAGAAACAATGATAGTTACTTCATAGAGGTTATTACCTTAAGTGATAACTGCAAGATCTTTGGAATAATTAGTACCGCATATGACTTGTAAATGAGATCAGAGTGGTGCGGTTGAATAAACTTGTCATCATTAGCATGTCCAAATAAAGCAGGAATAAATGTTTTGGGTGCAACCTGCATGTATTATGCAACACAAAAACTATGAAATCATAATGGCTGAATAGTTGCTCCATTTTACACGTCATGCAGAATAAAGATGCAAAAAAAATACTATTGCATCCAGCCAAATTACATGGTCACAAATAAATTAAGTTCCCAATCAAATAAAGTCTTCATGTTAGCAGTTGGATTCATACATTTGGTCAACAATAAAAAGTTACCAGGATTGTAAGATAGAAACCCGGAATCAGCATTCTTGAGAATGAAAACACACAAACCTGTCTGCAATCAAGGTCCATGATATCAAATTTGGCCTTCTTCTGAATTATCCGTCGCATGTACTGTACTGCCACCTTAACCTGGAAGGAAGAAGGAAAAGGAAATCTCATTAAATGATCAAGAGGACACCCTAAAACCACCAAAAGCTGATAACATCCCGTTGTCAGCTACATTTTACAAATACATGCTCAAGGGTTATGATTTTTCACATGCAAGTGAAACTCAATCCTAATAAGAACATGTCAGTGCTAATTAAAAGATTCAGTCATAATGACAATAAAGAAATGGCAATACAACTCTTCATGGCCTCTCTTGGACATAGATACGAAGACACGTACATTTAATAAATTGATAGTTCTCTCCTGACACATGAGAAATTTTTATTTTGGTTTTCCCTTAGAAGCACCGATATGGATATGGAACGGATGCGGACATAGGACATGGCTATTTCAACAAGATACGGACGCTTCGGTAATATGACCAAAAAAATCTATATTTTAATTATATTTAAAAATACAAACCAATTAGTGTTGTATTTTTTTATTTATTTTTTAAATAGCTTCTATGAACAGGGGCTTGCACACATCAAACAGCCCATACTTCATGCAAATCCAATATGGGCCCATAGGAAGTGGCAGACACTACCACGTCTCTAAAACTGAGGACAGAGAAAAAAACAAGAAAAAGGAAAGGGTGGCTAAGCCAGTGCCACGTCTCTCCCACGAACCCCCCCCCCCCCCCCCCCCCCCCCCCCCCGGGCGGCCGGAGGGCTGAACAGAGGAATAAAAGAAAAGAAGAAAAGAAAGAATAGGCAGCTGCTACTGAAGGCCATATAGAGATACTAGAGAGAGAGAGAGAGAGAGCCAGCCAAGCCCACACATGTCCTAGGCGTTTCTGTGTCCGACATGTATTGGACACCGCATGGCAACTAAAATGGCGTGTCCGGGCTTCATAGGGTTTCCCCTTCCAACTATTATAGACTAACATATTTAGTATGGTACTAGAAACAGAATGTAATGCTGCTATAGTACTAGAATCTAAAAATATCAAACTCAATAAAGCCTTATCCTAGCTACTTGGAGTCAGCTACATGAATCCTTTTTCGCTATTCCACTCAATCAAAAATCATAATTTCAATTAAACCACAAACTAACATATCTATCTTTTATCACGTCAACCCAAGTATATTTCGGCCTTCCTCAACCCTTAGCATTATTGTCACTATGGACAGTGTCACTCTTCCTAACTAGGGCAATTATCGATTTTATTTAAAATGGACAAACCATCTTTATCGAATTCCTCACATTTTATCTCTAAAAGATGCTATCTCTACTATCTCACAAGTTCATTTCCTAATCCTATCTTTCTTAGTTTCAGCTACACTCATTTTGTGAATGTCTTTCTCAACTGCCACACATTTGTTACCATAAAAATGACTAGTCTTATAGCTATTTTATAAAATTTTCCTTTCAATCTCATGAGAATGAGTTGATCCCACAATATAGTCGAAGCACTTCTCCATTTAGTCCATCCTACCCTAGCATCATTACCAATCTCTCCCTCCATATGCACAATCAAGCCTAGGTGTCACAATTTTCATTATCTGGTGTTTCTTAGCCTTCGATTGTAACCATCCCCTCATTTGTATTTCAGTTTTTACCAAAGTTATATTTGATAAATTCAGTTTTAGTCCTGCTTATCTTACTTCCTCTTGATTCGTGTGCTTCTCTCTAAACTTCTAATTTAACATTTACCTTACCTTGGTTTCATCCACTAAAAAGTAAAAGCAAATAGCATACAGCCTCATACATTATCTTGCAAGTGTCTAGACAATCAACCATGACTAATGCTAAAAAAATATCGGCTTAATGTCGATCCTTGATGTAGATATATGGCGAAAAGGAAATCACAAATTTCTCCTATGGCTATTCTCACTATGAACTTAACTCCATCATACACGTCCTTTAGCATATTAATGCATCTATTTGTGACTTTTCCTATTCCAAATTCTACATATTATATCTCTAGGACCATTTCACGGGCTTTTTTGAAGTCTATGAAGATCTTTCTTTCTTTTTTCTCCATACATTCCCATTAGTTTGCTTAATTCATATATCACTTCCACTATTGACCTACCAAGCATAAATCCAAATGATTTTTTAATACTGCTGTTCCATGTCTCAGCCTATGCACAATCACTCTCTCTCAAGATTTTACAACATGACTCATATAATCTGCATAATTTTACTTATATCCCTTGTGTTTACATGTACCACAATACTTTTAAGCCATTACGCAACATTTATAATTTACAATCATCTTGATAAAAGTTTTGTTAACCAACACTCTCCTACATCTCCTAGGTACTTCCAAGCCTCAACAGGGATGCCATTTGGCCTTAGAACTCTCCCTATTTTCATCCTCCTCAATGCAATCTTCACCTCAGATACCTTAACTCTACAAAAAGTCTACTGTCTCTAATATCCTTACCATTGCCACTTTCTTCTAACAATAAGTTCTCTACATGATTTTTGTTCTATAACTTCTCAAGTTAACTTCTCCACCCATCTTTGGTTTCCCCGTCATACACCAAATACCATTTAATCCTCATTCTTGATACACTCAACATTATTAAAATCTCTGATTTTTCTCTTCCTCAACTTTAGCATGTTTGTATATATTTTTCTAGTCATCATCATAACTATTATGTTTGTTAGTCTACACTATATAGTATATGTTCGTGCACCTTGTTCAAATTAGTTTTGAGTGGTAGTTTGTCTCTCCAGGCGTGAGGGGCCACATGTGAAAGACACTGTCAGAACTGATAATAATAATAACAATAAAAAAGATAATATAAAAAAAAAACATACCACACAATATGATATATATTGTAAGGCTAACTATAGCATTGTAGTACAGAAGTCTCCCATGTTACTCTCTTGAGGTATTACCATTTATGGGGTACACCACATACATGGAACTCTCAAAATTGATGGATGAAAAATTGAACCAATAAACCACATCATTAAACAATCAGCATGCAGTAACTTGGCAAATTATGAGCGTTCATTACAAGCTAATATCATACATACACACCAAAGCACATTTCATTACAAACTCATATCAAACATACACACCTAAGCACATGGGCATATAAAAACCATATGTGGATAACTAAAGATATTGGCTAACGAATAAGATACTATAAACACTCAATTTTTTTTTTGGTTATTTTGTATACTTAGCTTTCGTGTAGGATGCAACCTAACGCAGGTTAGACTTCATAAATAGCATAGAATTGTAAGGAGTGTATGCCTTCAGGCCTTTTGTATAGGTCCTTTTATACAAGGGCGGCATCCCTATGCCTTTTCAAAATACATAGTCACTTATTAAAAATATAAAAAATAAAATGTCTCTTCATGTTTGCGACTTATACATATCTATATACATTAAGATATTTACCATACAAACAAGACATGCAAAAATGTAGAGAGTCCCATACTGTAAATTTAGGAAGCCGAATTTTGTACACATCCACAAGTTCCATCATGAGATCAAATAAATTTGAGAAAGCACTATCCAACACCATTCCAGCTATAGACGGGTCTTCCGCTCCATAAAGAAGGCTGCATTATATCAAACAAAATCAGGAGTCTAATAATATGGAAAAAAAAAAAAAAAAGGATTGGTCAGCTCTTGTATTTCAATGGTTACTCAAAAGTTAAATTTTAGTTTGAGCACATTGACTTCTCCAGTTATAATGCACACATCCTTTCATGCAACCCAATAAGCATTTCTAGCAGCTGCCAGTGCATGTGTCACCAAGATTTCAAACATGCAGAGAATTTTTTTTTTTTTTTTAAGTAATATACATCATTAAAGGATGCCAAGGGGGCATCGCCTCTATACAAATAAAGAACAAAACAAAGAGCTACAATCCTTCTCCAAAACTAAGCTCTCCAATGAAGTCTGAAAGAGAAAGAGAGGATTCACAAAAAAAATTTATTAACCAAAATGAGAAGTAATCATAGATGATTCAAGTTTATGCTGTCATTTCCACTTCTTCAATAGTACGCTGGTTGAGCTCTCCAAATGCAAGCCTTCAGAAGCCTCTTCACGTGACACTCATATGACCAACATGCACATAAAAGTTTCACGACTTTGGCATAACCCCAAAAGACCAAAAATAGACCAAACAAAACTCCAAAGCTACGTTGCCACATCACAGTGAGTGAAGAGATTATTAACAGTTTCCTCAACACTCCGGCACATGGAACACCAGTTAGAAAGCATTTTACCCCCTTTCCCCAAATTAACTATGGTAAGAACAGAATCTGAAGTGACAGTCCAATCAAGAAAAGCCACCTTTGTTGCAGCCCCACCTTCCAAATACTCTTCCAAGGAATGGAAGAAACTCCCCACAAAGAAAGATTTGACAGAAAATTTGCCTCCATTACTCTTCCAAACCATCCTATGATGCTCTCTATGATCCAGATTTACATCATAAAGAAGCATAAAGAAACCTCCCACATCCACCAACTCCCAATTCTGCAGTCCTAAGAAAAATACGCTCCCATGCTTTGGCCAAACCCATCTGCCTCAAGCAATCCAACACCTAAGCATTTTTGTTAGGCGCTATCCGAAATAAATTCAGAAAAGCCTGTGCCAAAGGAAGATCCCTACTCCAAATATCTTAAACTCAAACACCCCCCCCCCCCCCCCCCCCCCCCCCCCCCCCAAAAACAACAAAAACCTACTGTGAATTTGATATGTTTGCAAAACTCCTACTACCCATTCCAAATATCTTTCTAAACACTAACCCCATAAGGCATTCTGACTTCCTTAGAAGTCCACCCATTGACTTCGGCTCTAAACTTCAAATTTATCACCCTTCTCCACAGGTAGCCTTCTTCCATACTATATCAGCAAAGCCAATTCCCCTGTAACACATGGTTCTACTAGGTCAAATGGAAAATACCCAAACCAAGCAAAACCTGAACTCATCTCCTAGGCCACCCAATAAAAAGTTCCTCTAAAACTTCTCCAACTTATTAGCAATGGTGAAGAGAGACATAAAATAAACAGGCAAACTAGATAAAGTACTCTAACTCAGAGTTAGTATTCCACCCTTTGAAAGGCTTTGTCTCTTCCATGTAGGATATCTTCTCTCAAAATATTCCACCACACTACCCGAAACTAAGGTGGCCTTGAAAGAAGAGCCAAGCAAAAGTCCTAGATACATTGTAGGAAGAGAACCAACCCTAAAGCCCAAAACCTCTTCCAATCCCTGAACATTGGACACTTCTCTAACTTGAATTGACCCACTCTTGCCCACACTTACTTCAAGGCCAGAAACATCCTTAAAAGCATATAAAAGTATATCTATGATTTTGCAACTTCTTCTTATACGCATCACAGAAGATAATATATTTATCAGAAAAAAGAAGATGGGAGATGGACCAGGAATCTGAACTTGTCCCTTTAATTTAAAAGCTTCAAATCAAATTCCCCTACATTGCTCTATCGATCAACTTGCTCAAAGCCTGCATAACCACGACAAACGAGAAAGGTGATGAGGGGTCCCTCTGCCTAGACCACTCTAACTTGCAAAAAAAAACTGCTGAGGACCTATTAACCAAAACAAAAAAATATAACAGTAGAAATGCAAAAGAAAATCAACCTCCCCATTTCTCACCAACACCCATCCTTTCAAGCAAGTAAAGTAAAATGACCCAATTCACTAGATCATATGCCTTCTCAATATTGAGTTTGCAAATAAGGCCAGAAGCCCCCCCCTCCCCCCTCCCCCCTGCTCTCTCTCTCTCAAGAGGATCTGAAATCACACTACCAATTGCCCTTCTGAGCCTAAAGCCAAAAAAACAGTTGACAACAATTTATAGATACACCCCACAATGCTAATGGTTCCAAAATCCTTCAACTCTGATGCACCCCCATTTTTAGTATCAAAGCTACAGAGGATGTATTACTACGCGCAAAAGTACCCAGCCCATGAAAATCATGCAAAAAGTCATAACCTCAAAGGATGTATTTCTCCTTCAAAGCTACTATTACCTCCTCTTTAGAAAACTCTTTCTAGCCACTCCCAATCTCCATCAAATAAGACATAGAACAACCACAATCCATCAAGACGAGGGCACTTCTCGCAAGACTATGAGAATAATTGCTGACAACACTACACCACTCCTCCCCTTGTCTCCTCTTCCTACTAAGTTTCCACGCTACCACCCACCAAACTACCTGTGTGATTAGCTCTCCTATAGGCATTGGCTAATTGATGAAAACCTAAGTATTCCTATCCCCTTCTTTGCTCCATAATCCTCTCGCTTTCTGTGTCAAACTAATCTCCACTATAAGAGCAATCCACACTAATTCCATTTTAGCCTGCTCTCTTTGCATCACTTTCTCCTCTGATAGACCATCACCATCCAATTTATTCAAAACTCTCCTATCCCACATTACTAAAATACCTCAAGCTATCCCCTCTGCTGCCAGTGTTGCCTAATCTCCAAACCTTCGACTCCATATGCTTCTCACAATATTTGAGGATATATACTCCATTTTGGTTTCTTGTAGACATACTCAATTAACCTGCCATCTGTGCAAAAAATGAAGTTCAACAACTTCCTTTTATCTAGGTCATTTCACCCTCACACATTCCACGAAATAATTTTTGCCTGCATGAAGAAACAATTTGTAATCCCTTCCCCTGCTTGGACACAAAACTCCTTACTCCCCATCCTATCCCTTCCTTCCTATAGCCATAGTTAATCAAGCATGTAAGCTTTTTTAGCTCACTCTCTTGCCTCAACCTAGCTGCCTAGCTTTCATTTTTCCCTCCCCTCAGACTTGGGATCTTCACTTGTTTTCTATATATTGCACCTATGGGATACTCTTTATCACTTGCCTCATTTTGGTTACAATATGGATAATTTAAGATATAGAGGAGAGCATTTGCGGGTAAATTTGATGAGAAATTGTCCTATAAACTTTTGGAAGGTAATAGGATTTTGGGTTTTCCTTGGAAAGTGGTGTAGCTGGCAAAGGCCGTCTAAGGAACCAATTTTTGGATTTTCTTGAGACCTTCAAATAAATGGATGTATAATTGATATAGGTCGTGTGGTCTCTTGATCATGGATGTCACCCCCTTGGTGAAATTTTAATATACTCTCCCGTTTACTTATTTATATATATATATATATAAGTGATCTCTTGCTTCCAACAGTCTGTACATTTCTTCTTCAATCCCATCACATGATACCCCTAAAAAGGATCTCATTTGCCTCAGCTTGTGACGCAACCAAATTTGAGTCATACTTTTTGCCTAGTTGCACCCATCTAGACTATGCACAATCAGACTCCCTTCTTTTGAAGCTATCCCTCCCTCTTGCCATCAGAGAAAAGGCGGCATATGTTTAACTATTGTTTCTCTTCCACCCTTAAGCCCCAACCCCCTCCAAGCTGGCCTTTGACCACTAAAGCCATGGTCTATAGAAGACTCGCTATTCTCTGCATTGAACTGAAAGTCTGAAACTGCTAGCCATAGCAAAGCTTCTCTGCTCAACTCGGATTGACCAGACCGACTCCCTCTCACATCCAATGCTCTTATTTGAGTTTTCAAGCTTACTACCTCAAAGCTGCTAAGGCCCGAAGTCCCTGCAACTACCTGATGAGTTCTCTAGGCTGGGTTCTTGCTTCTTTGTATTGACCTTGGACTTCCTCTACCCAGAACACCTCCTTTTAAATTTGCTCCAATGCCTCCACTTGGCCCAACTTGGTAGAGCAGCCTTAGCCCTCGGAAAAGCCCAACCTATGTTACTAGGAACGTGGATCGTTCCGGAACATGGAATAAGAATGGAAATGCGGTACGCTATATGCTCTGAAATATGGTACGCTAGGGGAGACTTTTATAAATTGCACTATCAAAATTTAAGGTATTTTTGGAATAATTTTCTTTTAACTATTAAAAATCAAACAAAATATAGTCTACTTTTCAAATTAATTATGTAAATAGGAGCATTATGTCCCATTTTGTTATGTTTTGTAATGCCAAAACTCCACTCTCTTTAGGATTTTCATTCATTGTATGGGACTTTTTCTTCCTTAGGTAACCTATAAGTAAAAAAATAGGAAAAAACTTTATGATCGCTTTAGATGGCTAAATTCACTGTTTTGAAATGTGTACCATGTTTTGGAATGTGAGTTCCACTTCGTAAATTGCTTGGATATTAGCATTTTCTAGCAACACTATCCCCAATATATGAGACCTTATGATTTGTACAAATGTCGTACGCATCGGAGACCTACCTTAACTTTAGCATTGGATCCAAAGGCCATTTCTCATTTTTAACCCAACAGAAACATGTCTAGCCCATTGGCAATCTTCTATCAACCCAACCTGACCTTTCAACATGGCCCACCCTACCCTGGCGACATGGCTCATTCCTTCTACTATCACCAGATGTCATCCCTCTTTAATTCAAAAACCTGACCCCTTTGCTCTGGTTCTGCCACACCACCTTCTCCCTGGAAACCAAAGGATTCACATTCACGTGCCCTCAATGTGTGATTCCCAGGCACCACTATCTTCCCCCATCACAGCTACGAAACAATCAGAACGAGACCTTAGGACCAGCCTCAGCCTATGATGTACTTTTGAACAGTTCTGGACCTACGGCGATAGACATCGAGGCTGGAATAGACCTTCCTTCTCGGATGCATATACGAGCCCACAGGAAATGCTTCTTTGCTGTCAATTTGTCCACTCCTACGAAACCTGCACACATATCTCCAATGGCTTAAAAAACCTCCTTGTTCCAAAGATGAATTGGCAAGCCCATTAACCTCAATGCACCTCTTCATTTTGCCTTATGTTTGTACGAAAATCCAAATGGGGACCATCAGTCAAAGAGCACTGATCAACCTCTAAACTCTATTTTTGTTGAAGCAAAACCCTCTTTGCCCTCTCCTGCAATAAAGAAAAAATTAAAGAAAAAAAGGATGCTCCAAGCAAATCAAAAGCCTTCACTACTACTGGCACTTGCTATCTTTGGTTGACCCATCCTTGTACACCTCCCATCTCTCTAATCTCCCACAGAGCATCCACCTCCATTTTCTGCTTTTAAAACTCTTACCAGCCTCTTGCTCTCCAACCCTTCTACCACAATCTCCATAAACCAGCCTCCCAATTAAAATGGGGGCCGCTTCCATCATTCAACTTCCACCCCTCAGAATAAAGAAAAACAAGAACTCTCCATGGATCAACCTCATGGAGCTTCCTACCAAATCCAAGATAGCTCAAAATTCTATAGTCCAATGGATCAATTGATGCCCTACCCTCTTTCCATAAGCACAAATTGTCTATAACTATGACCTCCTTCAATGGGATCAAAATTCTTACACCTAACAGGTACTATTTTCCGTTAAGCAGTTCCCCATTTCATCATCTCTTTATAAAATAATTGAACTGTTACCAAAATACCTTTGACATGTGCATGCAGAGAATTTTGAACAAAGACATTTACAAGAAGCAAACATGATAATCAGGTAGAGAGGGGACGAAATGTGATACCTAGTCACTGCACCCATAGACCGTCCCCAAAGACCGATGCACGATATTTGTGCTTTGCTTCTCAAATAAGACACCACAACCTTGAGGTCATCTTTCTGGCATACAAGTGAGAACAAACAAACAAGCTTCACAAAACCACAACTCAAGGATATCATTAGAAAAAGGAGAAAAGAGAAAAATGCACCTCATGCCAACCAAGGCTAACATAATCACCATCAGATAAGCCAGAACCCGAAAAATCAAGAGTGAATACAGTAATATTTGATGGCAGAAGAATTACGGCAGCCTCATTTGCATCTGCCCTACATCCACTGCAAGGTCCACAAGATCAAAATCATTAACTTTCCACTTCTTCATATGTGAAACACTCTTCATAAAAACTCCAAATTGCTAAGCAACATGGAATTCTAATTTGTCTTGTCAAAGTCGGACACTACACTCGTCGAAAACTCCCTAACATGTGTTGGATACATGTCCAAACATCTCTTATTATTTTTTTTCAAAAAACTTATAGCCGAACACGCTTCAAGAACTTGAGAGATACACGAGTCTATTGCTTAGACACACATAAAACTCATTACAAGTTTGAAGAAAATACCTTGAGATCCAATGATATATTCTAGGAAGCACATACACTTTTAAGAGATGTCGTATCCAAGTCAGATAGACATACTACTCAGACACGCCAATGGACATGCCAGAGACACGTATTCATCATTTAGACACACATGAAACACATTATAAGTTTAAATTGTAAACATTTTGTTATCATGTTTTACGTTAAATGATGATTAAATTATGGATTCAATGTGTTTTTTATGTTGAGTTAATATTTTTTTTCATATATTTGAGAGTTTATGGATATTATGTTTATATACATAGCAAATAAAATAGATAGAAAATATATTTTTTGCTGTATCCCCGCCATGTTCGTGTCCTCATTTTTTAAAATTTGTCGCATCCCGTGTCCGTACTCATGTCCGTGTCCATGCTTCTTAGGATATATTAAAACAGTGTGGATTAATACCCATCAATCCCTCCTCCTTAGACTTTTAATTTTGGGAATTATCAAACCCATAACTTATAATTTGTTTATAAATGAGCTACATGAAATACATATTAAGACTTTATGCTCACACTTTTTCCAATATGTAGAATGTAAATAATTGTTTCCTATTATTTTGATATAATAAAATAAAAAATGTATTTGTAATGTAAAAAATGAAGAAATAGCTAATATTTCATGTAATCCTCAGTGATAGTGACAAACCTGTTTCCATGGCAATATATAACACAAGGTAGAGGAGTGTCCTCCGGGAAAGGTGAAGGCACATAATGACTGCACTGCAAGGTATGGCCTCTTTGATTCCTAAGCTGCAAAATTTAGATAATCCACAATCCGAAAGCTTAAAAACATAATGAAAATGCGCACAAGATGCATGTTGTAAACAGGTAACGGCAATAGAAGCTGAAAGTCTGGTTATGGATGTCCATACTTGCCTCAAGGTCCAGTCTGTTGTATTTTCTGCCTGCAAGAGTAAAATCTTGCTCCCATAAATATTGATCTGGGTTATATCCAGCCCTGCATATCCAGCATATATAGCTCAACAAATATATGAGCAAATGTTAAAAATTGACCAACGCTCACAAGAGCCCATAGACTAACATAACATGAAGGTACGAGTTGATGATGTGAGGACATAGGGTCACCACCATTAAAAGTAAGAAATCAGCAACCCCCAGGGGTAGAACAATTTGCTTCTAACCCTCGTTGTGGTGCGAATCAAGGTTGTCAAAATCAGGATCCTACATTGGATCATTCGAGGGATTTATAGCATCGAATCGTAGGATTGGATCGAGGATCGTAAGATCCTACCCAAAAAAAAATGCATGATAATTTCTATAGAATTTCTATTTATTAGAAGTAGACACAAAATGAGCCTATATGCAAAAAGTAAAAAATAAAATGTCAAAATAAAATAAACCACATAAATATAAACATTATATTATATAACATTAAAAAAAAAGAAGAAGAATTATGTATTACAAAAAGGATACCTGAAAAAACAAAAAAATGATTGAACAAAAAAAAAAAACTTTGTAGTTTAATGGACAATTATGATTCAAAAAAAATATAAAGAAAAGGAAAACAAAAAGTATATAGAAAAAGACAAGAAAGAAAAAGGTTAAATTTTAAGCTATTTGATTAACAAGAGAAAACCAAAGGGAAAAAAATAAACTATAAAATATATGAGAGAGAGAGAGAGCAGATGAAGCATTGTTAGAGAGTGGAATGGGTCAGAGAAGGAGATGGAGAAACTTAAATACCATCTATATTCCCTTAGCGGTCTAGTTTTTTCAAAATGTTGCAATGTAGGACTGTCAATTGTCCTGATTTGTTTTTCCTAACACTTCTCATTCAACATAACATAGTTTCATGTGATTTGAACTTAGTGTAAAATGGGTAGGCCACATACATAAAAATAAACCCATAAAAAAATCAACTTATTAAGCAAAACAAAGCTTAAAATGTGATCAGGTAGGATCAGGATCCTATGATCCTGTAAGATCCTACACCAAAATCGTAGGATCCTACCTCCAAGGGAGTTTATATAAGATCTGGATCAATTTAGCCAAAATGGATCGTAAGATCCAGATCGAGAGTTTAACAACTATGGTGTGAATGGTCACGAGTTCACTGCCCCCATAATAAACCTGGCACCTGGGTGTGGTGGGTGTACTCAAGAGTCCCACTAAAGGTTGGGATACCTCTGGTCATTAAAAAAAAATTATGAAAAATGAGATAATTTCGTTATGTGCAACAAAGAATAAGCCGAATTGGTTCAAGTCAAATGATGCTATTGGACAATGAGGAAGACCCAAAAGACTGTGGTTGGAGGTAGTTACTACCTGATGCCCAAATAAAGCAATTTTTTTTTATTTATTTATGGGATAGTGTAGACAATACTTTGTTGTGGTTGAGGAGTTGAAGATTTTGGAAAATGCCACATGCAATAGTCTACGATCTCTAAGATGCCAATCGATAAGGAAGAAAGTCCCGAGTCCATGTGATGTTAAGGTTGTAAAATTTTCAAAAATTAGTTTGTTTACTTTTGTATTGGAAATGGTGCAATATTATATCAAAACTGAGTTGCTAGTAACAAGGAAAAGATGATAATTAGAAGGATGACTTGCCATGAAAATTAAAATGTCAGGTTTCCACATTCATTGACTTCTATTTGAGGAAGAGGATAAAATGGTACTAAAAGACTAAGGAAATTAAGGGTAGATTCAAGGTGCGTTAGGATGTCACTTACCTTTAGACATAATCTTCACCAAATTGTCATAAGACGAGTTTGTACATGGTTTCCAATGAATTGCCAACAGAAATAGAAGCTTTTCAAGATAATTTCCTCCCTCTATGTATATGGCATAAATAAAAAGTGCTAAGAAGATCACTATCACTTGGGTGTCAGAATGACCGAATGACTAGCTCTTGGTTTACATATACACCTAAGGTAACAATGACGAACACTTCTAAAAAGGTGTTGTGATTATTTTGGACACATGTTGTGTCAGAGACGTGTCCAAACGTGTTTGATTATTTTTAAATATCTTTAAAAATAGGACACACTTCGAACACTAGGGAACACATGTGTCCACATCTTAGAAACCCAACTCCATCAATTAAGCATACATGAAGCATGTTACAAGTTTGATAAAAATAACTTAGGATATAATTATAAAATAAAATTAATGTGACTTTACACATAATTTGATGTTTAGGCAATGTGATACAAGTTTTTTTTATTTTTTAGCTAGTGTTATCTTATAATGTTTTCATACCTTTGAGTAAAATATTTTTTTATATGACATAAAAAATATACATTTGTGTCGTGTTTTGTATTTTTTTAAAATTACCTTGACAATATGTCCGTGTGAAAACTACATTAATCGTGCAATCTTTCAGTGCAATAGGCAGCTCTAACTGAAAGCTCAAGAAATTTAAGTTACGATAGAATTATCAGGTACAAGAACATTCAACTGTAATCAGAAATCAACTGTTGGCTTGAGTAATTTCAAGGACGTAAACTGCACATATCGTCCAACACACGAAGCATTGTCAGAAGCGAAAATTGAGTAACCAAACCAAAAGAATCAGCAGAAGACAGTTTGGTTGCAAGAGATATTGAAAGGAAAAACGTTAACTTGTAGCGTAGAGAGGCTAGAAGAGATGAATATACCTGGGCGGCCGAATGACGAAATTGATGAATTGATCAATCATCTTCAAAAGACAGACAACCTCGGACCTACCTCGCCTGACGGAAGATCAACTAGAGTCGACTCCCTGGGAAGATGAGAATCAAGGGTATCAATGCCCTGCCTTTTCTGGAGCATAAACCCCTTGTAGAGTTTTGAGCTTAAGCACGTAGGATAGAAAAATAAAATTTCCAAATTGGGTGGACCAGCCAATCATACCACGGCAATCTCAAAATAATCTGGGTAATCTTGAATTACACACCAAAATTTCTAGAGCTCAATTGGATGGGATGAGATGGGATGGGATGGGATGGGTTGGGTTGGAGTCCAGTCAGACGAGTATAAAACCAACATATCACTCTCAATTTTTGAGAGGCGTTTGCTAGATCCTTTCTCAACAACAGCTAAACATGCAGAGATAGTGTAATAAGAGGAGGAAAAATGTGCGAGAAGCCTTTGAATCGAAAAGCTGAAGCATCATATCCTTTTCAAACTCCAACTCGGAAAACCCCAACCCTTCTCGCTTTAAGAATCTGTTGCTACTTGCTTCACCAGACTCCGGAAGCCTTTTTTTGTTTTTTTCCCCTGAATGACAAGACAATTACAAAAGATATAAATAAACCCGTTAAGAATAATTTCCCCGAATTATCTCGTAAAATTAACTGGCCTTAAAAACAAAAAAATAAAAAAGCCCTCATGATATATCAATGACGGGTTGCTAATGACTCTACAAAAAAATCAACTGAAAGATTCATCCCAATTCGACTATCCCAAATTTCAGATCTCAAAATTACCCCCGAACACTTGAATATTCTGTCAACGGTACTTCAGAAATCCACCTGAAAAAGCCCAGCAAATATCTTCGGATAGAAATACACCCAACTATACAGGCAAACAGAAAATGAAATTGAAAAAGAGAAAGGGAAGAGTGGGTTCGCGAGCTAACATCGACTATTAGGGTGGGGAGAAAAAGAAGATGTAATTGTTTGCAGAGTGTAAGCAATTAGAGAACCTCTGCTGCCAAGGAACACTAGGTCTCTTTCTTTGGTGTTTTCACCTTACCAGATAGTGGAATGAAATGTTTGTGCGGTAGAGAGAGACAACCCGAGGAGAGGGAACGCGGAGAGTAAGATGAATGAGATGTGTCTGTTGAGAGCTGTTATTGCTTGCTCTTCTCCTTTATTCAATTTGTTGAAACCACCTAGTTATTGTTAGAGAAATGCATGGTACAATTATCATCCCATTCATTGTAAATTGACTTTTGACTGCCTAGTACCTACT
>CM065398.1:34782500-34862500 GCA_033060915.1 Euryodendron excelsum
GTATGATGTTAATGCAAAACATAATACCAAGACTCAACATCCCATATAAAACACAACCAAAAAATTGAAAGTAAGACAATGGAGCTCCCTCAATCCCCAAGACTTGACATCCTAACACCGGTATGAATGTCACCATGGCAAGGACCAAGACCATAGTGAACCAAACTTCATCATTTGCTCACCTATCAGAAAAGTCTGTGTGGGCATGAGCTAGAAGTCAACGTGTTCGCGATAGATAAACAAATTCATAAAGAATAATAATAAACACCCACAATGCACACCCAGGTATAAATGATTAATATATGTATATCATGGATGCCTCAATGCAATGAATGTATCACCCATATGTGTGTGCAATTTTAGATGATGTTGGCCCAATATAGTGATGGCGCGTTATCAAGGAATGCCCACCGTGGCACCCCTAGACTAGTACACCGTGACTAAGCCTTGGTTAACCTACCGTGGTTAACTTTCTCCAGTGCAATGCAAGACATATAATATAGATGGTATGCAATGCCACCATATATATATATATATAATCATCAATGTCTCCATATAACTTTTCATAAATATAAATACCAATTTCACCTCATATATGAACACATTCAACACCTCATATGAAATCACCATCACCATACATATAGAAAACAAACAATTCATTCAATATGAATAAGATTATCCCAAAACCCCACCTGTCACTACACACACACTATGCCAAAGATCACTTTTTGGTTGACGTTGAAGGATCTTGCTCTTTGTTAGTTTAGAAAATTCAATGTATAATTCCGTAAAAATAATCGAACATAATGTAAACACCCCAAACAAACCATAGAACTGAAATCATGCATTAAAAATGTCATATGATAACTTAAATTAAGTTCCCAATGCAATGCAATGCAATAGCTTAAAAGTGTGCTACAGAACTTCGACAAGCCTTGATAGACTTCGAGATAAGTTATGGGATGTGTTGGTGTGTGTGAGATGTCATATTGACCCTCGTAGGACCCCTCGTGGGACTTCGCAGCATCTCATGGGAAGAAACAGTGTGTGCAAACTCTTCCACGAGACTTCGCGAGACATTTTGCGAGATCTCACAGGACCTTGCGGGAAGAAACAAAGAGGGTGCAGTTTCAAGATGAATCTCGCAAGACACCTTGCGAGACCTCGTGGGAAGAAACAAAGAGGGTGCAGTTTCAGAATACACCTCGCAGGACACCTTACGGGACCTCATGGGACACCTCGCTGGACACCTCGTGCTCGCGAGCTTCATTTATACGCAGTTTAGAATTTCACTCCGCGATTTTTTTGAAGCTCTATAAATACTAACACTTACCCTAAAGTTCCAAATCTGAGCCGCCACAAATAGAAATATATTGAGGGAAGTTTCTCCCATCTTTTAAAAGGCTTAGAAACTAGATTCTTAGCATACATAAATGACATCAAAATGACTTGAAATTTGGTATAGATTATCATCAACCTTTCTCCTAGATACAACAAAAATTTCATAATTTTTGGACCACTCTAACTTAGTTGAATATTCAGTCAACCTAAGGATCGCAAATCTGGGCATCAGAATTCAACAGAGACAGGCCAATTTTAAAAATTCACCATAATTCAAAATTATAACATTTTTAAGTAAATTCAAAGCTCAAATGATCGGCATAACCCTAACTTATAGTGTTCAAAAATTCAGTCACAAAGAAGATGTTTAGGTAAATCAAATGTCTCCAAACAGTAGCTATTATAGAGATGACTGTCATAGCAGCCATGGATAATTCTAAGTCGTACCATGGAATATCTCACCTCCTACCCCCATTTATATGGCATATAATACATATAAATATGCAAGAAATCATGAATATAAAATAGATCAAGCAAGAATATGATGATCTTACCTTAGATCTTGAAATCAAGATGATCACCTTAGATCTTGAAATCAAGATGCAACAAACCCACCCAAAGTTCTTCTTCTTCTTCCTCCTCTCTCTTTCCCTTCTCTTCTCTCTATCTCTCTCTATATCCAAATGATGACAGCCAACACTCTTCACTCCCTTTATTCTTTTTCTTCTTCTCTCTCCCATCATGTTAGGCACCATTCATCTCTACTTTCTCGTTCTTTATTTTTCTTTTTCTTTATTTTCTTTCTTTCTTTGTCTCTTTGTTCCTTTGTCCTATCGAAACCAATTCTCTAGGTCCAAATCTCGTCTGTCCATCGCTTCGTGGGCCTATCAGGCCCAAATAGAGGCAAAATGACTAAAATGTCCTTAGGGGCATTGTCCTTTCCTTTCCGATTCCAATCCCACTCTCGAGACAGTTTATTCCTCGAGACGGTTCCACTCCAGACACGTCTTTTCGGAAACGGTAAGACCCCTTTCTAATCCCACTCTCGAGAAAGTTTATTCCTCAAGACGGTTCCAACCCAGGAGCGTCTCTTCGAAGACGATAAGTCCCCTTTCCAATCCCTCTCTCGAGACAGTTTATTCCTCGAGACGGTTCCACTCTAGGCACGTCTTTTCGGAGACGATAAGACCCCTTTCCAATCCCTCTCTCGAGAAAGTTTATTCCTCGAGACGGTTCCAATTCAGGCACGTCTCTTCGGAGACGATAAGTCCCCTTTTCAATCCCTCTCTCGAGACAGTTTATTCCTCGAGACGGTCCGAGTAGCGAAACTACTCACAAAACCGTTAGAGTAACGGAAATACTCACAAATAGGTCGATGGAGGGAATTACCAACAAACCCCTGTGTCACGACGACCGCCATTAGAGTGGCGGAAACACTCAAAACCCAGGTCAACACCAGTGTCTGTTAGCCTACTTCGGTGAAAAATGACCAAACTGCCCTTAGAACCTTTTCGAGACTTTCCGGTCAAAATGACCATTTTGCCCCTAGATATCTGAATGCCCCGGGAACCACACCGGCTCTGGGTATCAAATTGGTAACCCTCTGAGATTACTTTTTATAGTACTCTCAACCTTCCTTTATCTTTCCGGATCATTCCGAGTCAGTTCCGGCCAACCCGGTGCGAAATGACCGTTTTACCCCTGGTGGGCCGGTCTCCTTTTTCGACCACGCCGGCTCTGGAAATCAAACCGGCAACCTCTGGGAACATTCTAAATAATGTTTTCGGATCCCAAGTCTTCTTCCGGGACAGTCCGAGTTTGTCTTGGCAGTTTCCCGGTCTGATTAACCGTTTTGCCCCTAAAGGCCCAGTCAACCCTTCCGATACATACTATCCTCACTTTTCAAGTCAAATACCTCCAGGACGCTATTTTTAGTGTTCTTGCCCTTTTTCGGTCTTCCGGGTCATTCCCGGCTCTTTCAAATCATTCCCGGACTTTTGAAGTCACTCCTAGTGAAGCCAGGCTAAAAATTGCATGGTAGTCACTAGTACAGGCGCCCAAATCTAGTCAAAGATACGTTGCTTGCTGACCTTAAATATTTTCTAAGTGGCTGGCACCACTAGGAGTGGCGCTAGGCCATTTTTTGGCTTGGCGCCAGTATTGTCCAACCTCTATAAATACAAAGCCTCATTTAACGTGAAAAGGATCCGCAAATTCAACCTAAAAATCATATATTTCGATATACAGAGCTCGAGCACTCCCTAAACCCTAGCCTCCTTAGGTTTTCCAAACCCTAGCCACTATACACTAAACCCTAGCCTCCTATACATCCCTATACACTCATACACTAACCTTCAACCCTCCTTCGAAGACTTGAAGAGTTGTAATCTGAAGTTTGAAGCTTGAAGACAACTCTTGAAGACTGAAGGTGAAGATCAAGACGAAGACCGAAGACCGAAGAAAGCAAGGCGCACAAAATAACAAGACATACGGTAGGCTCCCTATTTAAATTTTTGCACCTTCCCCTCTCTCTTCTCTCTCCTAACCCACTTGGGTTTTCTCTATTTTAATCCCCTATCTCTTTCCCCCCTTTCTTTGCATGCTTGAAACAAGGGGATTTCCGATCCATGTGTAGGATTAGGCTATTGGAGAGTCACCGTGTCGGGAGCTTTCTTCTAGTCTAACCAGAGACTACGTGGGTCCGACCCCCTTGATTATGTGGTGAAGCCTTAGCCTTATATGTTCACGACCCCAAATTACATTGTGCATATCATGATCTTGCATTTTCCAAAAACTGTTTTCAAAGTTGTTTTTCAAATCGTTTTCAAACTTGTTTTCAAAATTGTATCAAAATTTCTTTTTCAAAATCACAATCCTAGGGTGATTCTAGCTTTTCCATAGCTAGGATTGCTTTAGGAAAGTATTACATTTAAAGTGACCAATACGGTCCTTATTTTCAAATCTTGTTGTTTTCAAAACCACTTTCTTAAAGTAGTTCTAGCCCTCTTATGGTTAGAATTGCTTTAGGAAAGTGAGATGTTTTTACACCTTCTAAAAAAAAAAAAAAGCTCTCTTTTTCTAAATCCCTCTTCCTAAAAATCTCTTTTTCAACATACTTTCCTAAAACTCTCCTCTCCAAAATTGTTTTTCAAAAACTCCCTTCCAAAATCTATTTTTCAAAACTCCCTTTTTCAACTCCTTTCCAAAATCCTCTCCCCAAAATCCACTTTCTAAAAACGTTCCCCAAAAATCTTTCCAAAAACTTTCTTCAACAATCTTCTACCAAAAATCTTCCTAGAAAAACTCTCTCCAAAAATCTTTCCAAAAACTCCTCCCTAGGATTCCCTTCTAAGAAAACCTTCGTTTTCAAAAACGCACTTTCCAAAAATCCTCTTTCTTTAGAGCCCAAACCAAACCCTAAAACCCACAATTAGGAAACCCTAATTTTCTTCCCAAAAACATGATTTTCAAGCTTTGCCCCAAACCTAGGTTTCCAAAACCTCTCATTTTCACATCCAAACGATACATGTTTCTAAAACCTATTTTCTACATCGAAATTATAATTTTCCAAATTTAGGGTTTCTAGAAACTCCATTTTCCAAATCCTTGTCAAATCAAATCTTCCCTTTAAGAAGCCAAATCCAATCCCTCCGTTTAGGAAACTAGATCCCATCCTTCGTTTTTGGAAACAAAATCAAACCTTTGCTTTTAGAAACAAAATTCAATCCTTTCCCAATCCAACTTTTTCTTAATTCGAATCCTTTCTAAACTTCCACTTTCCTAAACTTTAAGTTTCCAAAACTTGAACATAATAATCTTTCCTAAATTTTAAAACTCAAGTTCCACATTCTTCCTAACTCCACTCTTTCCTAATTCTACCTCTTTTTAAATCTTAACTTTCCAAATCCAAGTTCTCAAAACTTTCCTAAACTAAACCTTTCCTAATTTCAAGATTTTCTAAAACTCAAACTCTAAAACTCTCCAAATCTTAAATTTTCCAAGTTTCAAATCTTTCCAAATTCTAAGCTTTCCAAATTCAAAACTTTCTTAACTTGAAACTTTCTAAATTCTAAGTCTTTCTTAAACTAAATTTTTCCTAATTCAAAACATTTCTAAATTCAATACTTTCCAATTTCAAAACTTTCCTAAAGTGAAAACTTTCCTAAACCTAAAACTTTCCTAAATTCAAAACTTTCTTAATTTGAAACTTTTCAAAAATGAAACTTTCCTAATTCAGAACTTTCCTAAATCGGACCTTTCCTAATTCGAACCTTTCCTAAATCCAATCTTTCTTAAATTCTTGAGTCTTTCCTAAGTCTCATCTTTCTTAAGTCTAGGTTTCTTAAACCTTCTCTTTCCAAAACAAGTCCAAATCAATCTTTCCAAAACAAGTCCAATCTTCTCAATTTCAATTTCCAATCTCCTCTTCTAATTTCAAATCAAATTCAATTTCCAATTCAATCTTTTTCTTCCAATCCAACCTTCTATTTTCAATCGGACTCCGGTCCGAACTATGACTGACCTGATTCCCCTAAAGGAATACGTAGGCAACCTTCATAGGTGCGATCACAACACTTTTCAAACTTTCAATTCCGTCCTCATGGGTGCGGTCTCCAGATTTTCAAATCTCAAATTCTAATCTATTTTCAAAATTCTAATTTCAAAATTTCTATTTTCAAATTTCTACTTTCAATTTTCAAACTTTCCAATTTCAATTCCATCTCTTCAAATTTATTTTCAAATCAAATCAATCCCTTTCCAAATCTATTTTTCAATTCTTTTCTATTGCACTTGCACATCATGCATCATGTTAGTTTCTTTTCAAACATTCTTTTTCAAAGTGGATAGGATTGGTCAATGGTTAGTTGAAGACTCTTATAGGTGAATCTAGGGTAGATTGACATGTAGGTACCGAAAGGGCGGGGTAGGGTGATGGCTTAGTGCGTCTTCCCTACACGTAACCAACCTCCGAACCTAGGATCACTGATTTCAAAGACCAAAAGGAGTTATTTTTCAAAAAGGGCTAAATGTTTTCAAAAGGTTGCCAAACAATCTGTTTTTCTTAAAAACCCTCTCTCAAGGAGATATTTTCAAAATCGTTTTTCAAAAACCCTAAGTGTAGTCTTCGGATTATTCTTAATTTTTAGGTGACCTAACTCACCTTAATCAAGTTAGGTGGCGACTCCGAATCTTTTTCAAAAGCCTTTATTTCAAATCTATTTTTAATTCAAACCTAGTCGCACTCATTCTTTTAGGAGGGTGAGTTCTAACGAGAGATACAACATTTTTCCCGCTTGTGTGAGTATTCCTCGAGTATGAAAAATCTGGACACGACAGCACAAATTTAGGGGTTTGACAAACCCTTACCTCAAACCCTTAACATTGTTGGGGACTGTAGAATTTTTCACGACCCGGCTATGTGCATACGCATAATAACAAAAATTCTAATCAGATTAGTGGAGACTAAACTACGTGATTAGAATCATACTTTCGATATCTCTCTGGATTGATCCTAAATAGTAGTAGGTATGAACTTTAAAATTCTTTTGCTTTGATCTCGAATAGCAAGCAACAATAACAAGTACAAATCAATTGCTCGAACTCAACCTTCAAATTTTTGTTATATTCCTCGTACACGCCTTACACTAGAGAGAGGGGGCTTGCAGCTGCTAGGATTTTTTTTTTCTCACAAAAAACATATATCTCTCAATTATGAGCAAATGTAACCCTAATTGCTCTTAGAGTGCATATATATATAGGTTACAGTAGGAACCATAGGATTAGTATACTAGGGCTTCCTACGCAAATAAGGATTTCTAATCCAGTTAGGATTACTCCTTAATTACGTAAATTATAATTTATACCATTAATGAATTATAATTGTACTCCCTGTCATATTAGGAATTATATTTTGAGCTCCATATTATTAAATACTTATCTATCTCCCTATGTTAAGATCACAGGTACCTATCTATTAAATTAAATTACTTACAATTATATTTAATAGACTTATTTAATTCCTTGAAACCTTTCACTTATTTGATATGTCGGATTCATAATCCACATGCAGGATTTGATATAATTAAAACTTATAAGCTTCTTCAAAGGGGTATCATCAATCCCTATACCGGGATGTGACTTCCATCAATAATTAATATTCACCATACACATAATGTTATTATCCAACTCACTGAGTTTATTGACTCATAAAGAATCTCACTCTTCTTTAAATCAAAATAATAAACATTAAATGCATGTATCTATTTATTGTATTAGGATTAAGAGAATAAACACTCATAATAATCAAGAGGTATTAATTATTTTATAAAATCAGCATAAAAATAATTACCTCAACACGATCCTGTTCAATACACACAAAGTGTATTAGTGCAAGGAGTTGAAACTATACTGTTTTCCATAGTTAAGACAGACCTATTAAAACTTTGTGCTACAGTTCTACTGATGGTATGTCAAGTTCCATCTAAGACTGTGAATGATAAGCTTATATTCCATAAGAACTAATGATTTGATTTTCTGTGTGTAAATCGTACACTACACACCCAATCATCTACTTTATAGAATAAGAGACACACATGCACAATCATTAAATAAATAATGCAAGACAAACATTGGTCACACAGATTCTTATTAAAATGGAATATCTAATTTCTTAATAAATACTAAAATCATTACACAGAACATGTTTTTTAGTATAAATTCCTAACAAACGTAAGCTTATAAGCCTTCAAGATCTAGCCAAATGGGCTTCTTTGTAATATCTCATCCTCACACTCCCAAGTAAACTCCTTTCATGTGTGGTTATGCCACAAAACTCGTACCAAAGAAATGACATTGTTCCTAAGAACTTGGTCATGGCAATCCAGAATCTTGATCATTTCTTCAACGTAACTTAAATCTTTGTTTACGGTCAAAGGATAGTGATCAATCACTAGCGTTTAGTCGTAAATATACCTCCGTAGCATTGGAATATGAAATACATCGTGAACTTGCAAAAGTTTCAATGGAAGAACAATACGGTAAGTAGTGGGTCCAACTCGTTCAAGAACTTTAAACGGTCCAATGTACCTTAGACTAAGCTTTCCCTTCTTGCCAAAACGATTTATCCCCTTAGAAGAAGATAACTTTAAGAACACATGGCTCTCTTCTTCAAACTTTAAATCCCATCTTCGCTCATCTGCATAATTCTTTTGGCGACTTTGAGCAGTTTGCAGTCGTTGTTGAATTGTCTTGATCTTGTCGGTAGTTAGTTGCACAATCTCTGGTCCAAGAATCTCTCTCTCTCCAACCATGGCCCAACAAACTAGAGGTCTACACTTTCTCCCGTAAAGCACTTCTTAAGGTGTCATCCCAATGCTAGCGTGGAAACTATTGTTGTGGGCGAATTACACTAATGACAGATGATTTTCTCAACTTTCTTGAAAGTCGAGGACACATAACTGCAACATGTCTTCTAAGGTCTAAATGGTCCTTTTTGATTGCCCATCGGTTTGTGGATAAAAGGCCGTGTTGAACTTCAATTTGGTACCTAAAACCCTTTGCAAATCATTCCAAAATTTTGACACAAATTTTGAATCCCGATTCAACCTATTTTGTATTTTGACACAGAATATAATTGTTGGTGGCAACGGTCAAAAACTATGGGAAAGACAACTAATACATTTAACTCATTAGAAGATATACAAGTCTTTTAATTAGTCAACATGGTCAAGTAACGGAGGAGATAAACAAAGCTTGACGAGAAGAGGTCTGGCTGCCTATTTTTAAAACCAATGGGGTGTTGCTGTCAATATTAAAAACCACAAGGGATCTGATTGAAAATTTTCCTTTATTTTTTTTGTTAAGGACGCTTTTGTTTACATCTTCAATATTTTTTCCATTCTGAAAATTTTATAGAGCCTTACTTGAGGATAGAGGGATCAAAGTTTTTTTTTTTTTGGGTAATGGTTATTTCCTATTTGTAATTTGAACTCTTACAACTTATTGACTAAACATCCCAAATTGAGTGATTATCCATGGAGAATAGAACATTAAGGAATCAATAGTTCTTCTCCCTCTCACACGCACACAAAACAAGAATTCAATTGTAACTCCACCCTTCCCTGTAAGTACCGCATATGTATCCTTACCCGAGCCCCAGGTGGCTTCTCTTAATACATATGCTGCTTTGATTTGGGATGGGGTGTGTGGGTGCAGGATAAGTTTTCCAGTGACAAAAGAAAGCCTTGGTTCCAATGAGCCTTTCTGTACAGCCCTCATGCAATGATTTGTCATTTCGTTGAACTGTGCCCCTGTGGCACAGGATTGAGTCAGAGAGATTAGCCTCCCCACCGAAAAACAAAAAGGGTGGACTCGGTACATCCTTTTACACTAACATAACCTATTAACCTATTATAAAGTGGAACCTTATGCACTGGGTACATCCTTTTACAATAAGACCACACTAACATAATTGTAGGTAATGATATTTTCCACAGCACAAGAACTGTTAATTTTACCATAATCTTGTTGGGTCATCATTTTGACTAACATAAGGCTACATGACATAATCCAGTTAGAAGTACATATCAAAACTACTTCGAACTTTTGCAAGCCATATCCCCAATTCGAACAGTAAAATGTCGCCAGCAGAAGTGAATGCATCTCAAATCACCTAGCTTTGGTTTCCACACCTTGCCTATTTCACAAATTACTTGTCAAGTTTAGAAAATGGTAATCAGCCATAACCTATGGCAGGCCTGGTATGTTGAAGTACAGAGAAAAGGCAAATAAGCTTCTTAGGGATATACAGTGTCACTACTCAAAACTGAACAAAATTCTATGGACTATAATTTGGCTTCACTATGCCCTGGAGCTTCCAACCGCCGAATCCTGCCAAAGAAAATGCCTGCAATTGAAACATTTGGGTTAGAGATGGAACCAGAAAAATTAAATGAGATTTTCAATTCTGCCCATGTAATACAACCAAAGCAGCTAGCATAAAAAACAAAACAAAAACAAAAAAACAAAAGAGCTGCTAGTATTTGACTTATTTTTGCTTTTACCTCCTATCACTTCAACATATACAATGACAAAAAGTAAAAATGAAAACAAAAAAACCACACATTAGTGCATGTGTATGCATATAGTTGCATTGATATACTCTAGTCCAAATGTTACACTCTTTTCTCTTTTCTTTTCCATTTTTGTTTTTTGGTAAGCAAGCATTTTATTACAAGAAAAAAAGATATTACAAAGAAGCCCAAGACATAACCCCAAAGGCACACAAACTCTCAAAGAGAGGACACAACAACACACTTACACATCAAGTGGCTAGGTGCGGAAGAAAAATACAAGAAATAGCAATACAATTCCAAAGGAACTCTCAGAAAGGTCACCCAAAAGGTGACCAAGAGAAAACAAAACCTAGTCTAACCATTTAAGATTCTTTCAGAACCCCAGGGACTAGGTTAAAAAGCAAAAAACCCTCACATCCCGAGAGGATAGGTAAACACGTTTGGTGGTTTTCTCAAACATGAACTCCTCCTTGGCAAGCTAACCTAATTACTCGTTGTTTCTCTAATTCCCTTCAAAAAAATTATTTTCTTTGCCAATTTTTTCTTATTTGGATCCCTAGATGAAGGAGTATTGACGACCTCATTAAGGCAGGCTTGCACATCCGCCATTTCTCTTGGATAGTTATTTGCTACAAAAATATCATTCTTCTCCTCATTACCATCCTTCTCTAAAGTGGGAAGATTCTCCTCCCTAGAGCATGATTGAAGAATTTTGAACGTATTTGATGATGAAGGCTTTAAGGTCAATGTTTTAGTCCAAATGTTACACCCTTCCACTCTACTCCTCTTTCAACTTTTTGAAGTTCTCATAAAACAAAGAAACAATAAAACAACTCATAATTCATGCTAAATGTCCCACAAAGCTAGGAGAGTAGATGATCTAAATCATCTATTCACCAAATTTTGACATACACATTTCACTTGAAAAGGAAATCTATGTTGCACCTATTTTAATGTCCTCCATGTTTGATCAAATTGTTAAGGGAACTGCAGGGCCAAACAGCACATAAGGTATGTTTGACAGCTTGGAAATCTATATTCACTATGTGATGTAGGACGGGTGTGGGCAAAACTCTCCTACTAAAAGTGAGCCCAGAATTAATATATAACAATGGAAAACAAAAGCTTTTGGGACTGATTTTAATTGGTTTTTGCAGTTGAAAGGTTAGTAAAAAAGTACTAGATTTTTTAAGGTTTTATATGGGGTAACAAAAGGTTGAAGATTTGGGAGCGAAACAGAGGACTTTTGGAGGCTGATTTGGGGCTGTTCGGGGCCCTGTGAACTGTACCTGTGAACAGAAACTTGGGGACTGGTTTTGGGTATTAGATTGGTGGATCCAAGTAGACAAGGAATTGAAATCTGGTTATGGAATTTTAAGATCTTAAAGTGCGAAAAATTGAAATAAGAGGAAGAAAAGTCTAAGCATCAGGCGATCTCAAAAGAAGTTTCAAAAGCTCTCAAAATTCTCTCAAAACTGATCTCCCTTGAACTGGAGGCATTACATTGCTTTACATAAACTGTGGAGATCATCTGTACCAGTTAAGCTAGGACTCTAAATAGGAACTAAACTTTTGACTTCTAAAACCTATCTAAAACCAAATAAGATTCACAATAAAAACCTAGTTACATAAATTGATCCACGGGCAACCCCACAGCCCATGTTCAGAAATTCAGCAAATTATTAAAATATCCCTTAACATATGAACTATTAGTAAACATTCAAAAAATACCAGATTAATAGCCGGCTTAAATAACTATAAAATAAGGCACTAGTAAGTCTAAAAACTTGATTACACATTATTCTAATTGGTCCCAAGTGGGTTCAGCTTAAAATCAAGCAATTTTCAAAGTTTATCCCTTCTTTAATTCTTTAATTCTATTCTTTATTGATCTTCTTATGGTTTGCATCACTATGATTTCCCTGCAGCAATAAGTGAAATCCAGTATCACGTCAGCGAATCACGGCATGTGTTTTGATTGACATTTATTTGGAAACTAACATATTTGTGACATTATAAGTTAATTGCAACTTTTGAGTCTGGATGCACAACAATGGGAGGAAGGAAAGAAAAATAGTAAACCTAGTGAGGTATGTAGGGAAATCCTTGTCCAAGGGCCGACGAAGAACAGACACTTCTAAGAAGCCGTGTCCGTGTCGGACACTCCTCCGACATATGTCGAACACGTCCTAATGTGTCCTATTATTTTTAAAAAATATTTCCAACCGCACATACTTTGGACACTAGTATAACATGACTTACATGCCCATGTCAACCAATATCCATCTAAATCTATTAGAATTTTTTGTAAATGAATCAAGTGGGACCTGGGACCTTGTCTCCACACATCTCCCTAGAGCCTTGAAAACCGCTTCTTCCTCAAAAGGCCTTTCCAACCGATCACACATCTCTGTAGGGGTAGGATACATTTCCATTGTTTAAACACAAATGAAACATGTTACACATTCAAAGAAAATAACTTGGGATCCAATTGTAAACTAAATCAATGTGGAAATTTTACCTAATTTGACATTCAAGGTACGGCATACATGATTTTTAATTCAGTTTTTCCATCATCTTTCAGTAAAATATTTGTATATAACATATAAAAAATATAAAAATATATATTTTTGCCATATCGTAGCCATACCGGGTTATGCATTTTTTGAAAAATGCCATATTGGTGTGTCCATGATGTGTCTGTGTCGTATGTCCATGTTCTCATACATTTTAGCCAAGGACTTTAGTAAAGTGCCTTTTCAAACTTTAGTATAAGAAGGGTAAAAATGTCACTACATAATAAAATTAAAAATTAAGAAATTTTCTGTAAAAGAAAGTATATATTTTGCTTTTTTAAAATCCCTCAATCTTTTTCTCTCCTTCATGAAATCATTTCCACCACCGCACTCCTCACGAAACTGTTTACCGCAGCCACTCCTACCGCCTATTCATCACCACACCACACCACACCATAACTACAACCTAAGAAAATTAGGGAGAAATAGAGGCTCCTCTTTCCAAACTAATCACAAACTAAATATTTCCATTTGTACGATGGAGCGCCCTGAATCACTACCTGTGATGCAGGAAAGATCATCAACATCACTACCATTGGGTGCTATATGAGACTCCACCTCATTTCCTCTAGTCAAGCAACCATCGCTCACTATTAGATAGTAACAACATTACTCGCTTGTTGTTTGTAGCCAGTACACGTATAAGACAACAAAGGAAATGTTAACTTTTTTTTATCTTTTAAGTATGCAACCATGGTAAGACTAATTCCCTTATATCCTTTGACCAGTGTCCTCGCCGCCACAGGCCCAATCAACCCACAAAATATCACAACCAGCTCTTGGTTAGCCCAAGAATAGAATGAGTTCACATTGTAGTGTCTCCGAGCCCACACAAACGTGTGCCCAAGATACCACTGATACCTTAGGTAATCACTTTCGTAGAGCTAGTTTAAATATCAATTGGGTTCATCGTCCCCATTTATACATCGAACACCCCCTTTACACACTTCCAATATGGGACTTGGCACATGGCAGTGCAGGTTGGACCATTACGAACTCTCCTCCTTTATTTCTAGTGTCTTCAATAGGGGCCCAAACGCCCCAATCAACTGTTGTGGTTATCTGAACCAAACACGATGACCTTGCTCTGCAGCAATTCACCCATGTGTGCAAGTAAGCTTTGATACCATAAATAGCAACCTAGGTCCTCAACCAAAAGGATTCGCCTGCAATGTCAATTGGGTTCATTTCTCCCTACTAATATATAAAGATCTTCCCTTGCATGATTCTAGTGACTCCTAAAAAGGAGTCCTTGAAGAAGTCAAGTGCTTACCATCAGTTTTTATCCACAAAGCAAGTAAGATTTCCTATTTCAGCTCTTATACATGCTGCTAGCAGCTGGAATTTTTCTTGTAGCTCAGCTTCTTCTTCTTTTCATAGTCATACCTTATATAATGAATTTAATCTCCTTGATAGGTATCTATGAATAAATTTGATTGACTTGTTTCCTAAGACCAACAGTTGGTAGCCCTCCAATTTTATAGCACTTAAAGGGTCCAACCAATTTCATTTATATAAGATGCCATTGCAAGGTGAATTTCATGTTCCTTGGGCAAGCACCCCTACTTTAAGTGATTGCATAAGTTCTACAAAGTGTTACTAGAAAACACTAATACCCTAATGATTTACGATTTTGGAATGGCGATCCGATATACTTCCGTTTCAAAATGGTGAATTTAGCAATTCAATGCGATCCTAAAAGTTTATCCCATTTCTCTCCATAAATGTTACCAAAGGAGGGGAAAAAACTCAAATATAATGAACGAAACTTTGGGCAGAATAGAGTTCTGGCATAAAATTATGCAAAAAAGGGCCATAATACTCTTAGAAATGTGGTTTTGCATGATTAATTCGAAAAAACAAAGACTATATTTTATTAGATGTTTAATTATTAAGAGAAAATTGCTCTAGAAGTACAATAAATTATCATAGTTAATTTATACAAGTCTACTACTATCATATTACATTTTAAAGCATGTGGCATACTCCATTTTCGTTCCCGTTCCATGTACGGTACCAATCTGCATTCCAAGTAACATAGTCTATATCTACTAAAATTCTCTTGGCTACATAATAACCCCAATCCCTATACACTCAATGCCACACATAATAGACTTCTAAAAATGCCAGAATACATGTTCAACTCACATTGATATAGGACACATGCAAAATTTGACTAGTGAAAATAGATTGCAAAACAAAACATGTGCTTAACCTCTTCCCATGATTTCCCTGTAGCTTCAAGCAAAGCAGCATTGCAAGTCTTTAACTCTATGGAGGCGCCTGAGAACATTGAGGCTGCCTCCTCCCACCCTCTATTATGTCCCATACACCTGTAAAGTTAACTTTTATCAAAATTCTTTAACTTTTTATCAAAATTCTTATTTCACTTTTCGATATATTTTTATAATAAATTCGTGCGAGAAGAAAGCTAATAAGAAAAAATTAAGGAAAAAACACAAAAAATAAAAAAAGCAACACTTTTACAGTCTTAAAATTTGCCTAGTACACAAGCAGATTCTAAGACTAAATTAATTAGACTGTTATTGCAGCGATATGTATTGTCAAGATGTAACAAGAGTCATTGGAGGTCCTATACCGGTGATTTCTAATTTTCATTTTAACTGCCATTTCTATATATCGCTTCATTTTCTTCTATCGCAGATATGTAAAACACTCCAAAAGTTTCGTTTCCATTTGGCATCAAGATGCATCCTTAATATACACAAATACCTCACCTATTGAATGGAACGCCAAAGAAGCTGTTACAGTCAGCAGAACTCACATAACTGTAAGTATCTCGTCCCTTGAAAATTTACAGATGGCATGTTGAAGGTGTTCAGCCGTCTGTCCGTCCATTGCTGCAATTGAATAAAAGCTTGAAATGAAATGTAGCTCAGCTTCCAAGAATCCTGTAACTTGCTCTTGCATAATTTTAAGTGTTTCCTTTGTCCTAACTGCATCACTACACCAAGACAGCAGTAGAGAATTTTCAATCCAATGATGAACAGATCACTCAATCTACACAAAATCTAGCTTTACGAGGTCATCTGTCTCAATATGTGCAAGTATTAGCAGAGTATCCTAACCTGGACAAAATAAGTTCAGGAATCCAACCCAACTGCTGGAGCTGGTGTGAAACTTTAATAGCATCAGCTTGTCCAGCTTTACTCAAAGGGCGATCATGATCTATGCAAGATAAAGATGGAAACAGGTATCAAGAAGCCTGACATGATTTTGCTTATCAAAACAATAAAAGGCATGACATGGCTTTACCTCTAAGCATTTTTGCTGACTTTTACATTTTTTTTTTTGTTTAAAAGTGTTTACAAGTGACTTTGCAATGAAGTGTATTAATCAGACCAAGAAAGCAACAAAAGTGCTCATTTATAAATGACGATAGTTGTGTCTGACTTGCCACCATTGAAAGTGCAAACACCAACTAGCAAAATAAATGAAACTTCCATTGAGAATATAAAAGGACAGATGATTTCGACATCAAGTCGTATGCTGTCATCCTTTTCTACACTATGGGCATTGGTATCATATTCAGTAGAATAAAATTGGTTTGAGGAGAGGGTAAGCTTTCAGGTAGTTTGCAAAGCCTACAATGTTTATGTTACATATGAAGCTAAAAAGTATAGATATGAACACACACGGATATGACACTATACAGACACGCCAACACGAAAATTTCACAAATTCAGGGTACAACACAATAGGTAGACGGTAACAAAAATATATGTTCACATGAAAATAATAGCTATTTTTCATTTTTATATTACAAATACATTTATATTCTATTATATCAAAATAGAAAGAAATCCTATTCTACATTCTACATAGTGGAAAAGAAGTGTGAACAAAAAGTCCTAATATCTATTTTAGAAAGCCCTATTCATAACGAAAATTGTCAAGTCTCTAGCTCCAGAATTCTTAAAATAAAAAAATTCTAAAAGAGGGATTAATAAGTATAAATTCATATTATTTTTATTTTATCATTGGATACACATTATTTTCTTTGAAATTACAAGGTGTTTCATGCGTGTCTAAGCAATGGACATGTGTGTCCTTTAAGTGTCCGATTCTAAAAAAATAAACAAAAAATAGAAAACGCTTGAACACGTTTCCAACATGTGACGGGAAGTGTCCAATGAGCGTCAGTGTTTGATGCATACGTGGCACCTTCTTAGACGTGTTCACGCTTCTTAAATTTGAAGGAATAAAGCCATTCTTAAGAGTACACACGTTTAAAAACAGCTTTGGAGTTGTACCCAGAAACTTCTACTATAGTATACTGAGTTGAAATCCTGAATTTACTCCGTTGAAAGCACTAATCAAATTTCTGTCAAATGATTAATGTTTTGTTTGTTTCATGGATTTTGTGCCAGTGAAGGAAAATAAAATAAAAAGAAAATAATTGTTCCTGGATTGTTTACCATGGAAAACAATAAGTCAACGAGGAACAAAAAATATGATGGAAGTATGTGAGAAATGTTAGTTTTAGATATCATTTCTCCTCTTTTTCATGATTTCTTATCATTCATAAAATTTTAATATACCGTTTCCTAAAGTTGGAGCGAAAACATAAAGGAAAGTTCTCACTTTCCTTTCCTCTTTCGTTTCCCTTACCAATTCCAAGTTCCAAACAAAACCTAAAGGGAGAAGAAACCGGGAGGGGATGGGAGGGATTATCAACAACAAACACATTTTGCGTAGGCTGCGTAAAAGAGAATCGAACGAGTCAATTCATGTTATGGTGGAACGTTAACCCATATAGATAATAACTTCATCATTTGAATCAATCTGCACGGTGGAGACCTATAAGGAGTAAGAGATATAAACGATAAATAGAGAACTTATAAATTATGGGTCCATCAATAATCAAACAATTTAGCATCCAACAATAGGTACTGGATAGGGAATACACACAGAGGAGAGCGAGAAAGCCAAATAGGGGGAGGTGGAGAGTAGGGAGCTCAGATACCTCGCAATGAACGATCTTCCCATGAACTCTTCGCATGACGAAGCAGGATTAGGCGCCGAGCAACCGATTCCAAACGAGCCTCCTCAGAAGTTTGGCCTTCCACGGTCTCAATTACGAGAGATCGAGGGGACGGGCGGTTCGGGTTGCCGCAGCGGGTGGAAGGAATAGGGAAGACGGGCGGCGAGAATAACGTTTTGGATACTGATGGTAAAGGGAACATATTACCGACGGTGGCATTCATAGTAGTGGTGGTGGTGGGGAGTTTCTCTTTTCAGGTCTAAACAGATGAATTCAACAGTAACTACAATACAACCCAAGGGTCACTTGATGCTTACCGGTTACGGCTTACCTTGCTAATTTATCACGGTAGCTATTTATATATAGTTGTATTTACCTTAATATTTTGCCTCTCCCTTAAAGATGACCCACTCTATTAATCATATATATATATATATATAAATTGTTTATCCAAACTTTTATTCTCACTTTTAAATAGTGTTTATGTGGCACTTTCTATGTTATTATATTTTTAAAATGTCATCTCATAAGATCAATAAGAATTAGTCCACCAATTTTCATAATGATCCAATAAAATTCTCTATTTAAGTACAAGTCTTATTGCCCCATTAATTCTTATTAAAATCTAACAAAGTTCCTTATTAAATATAAAGACCTATCTAATTAAGTCTTTACAAATTATCTCATGAAACATATTACGTAATCTAATTATAAGTACAAAGTCTTATCTAATTATGTCAAATTGTGTTTACTCAAACTTTTACTCTCTCTCTCTCTCTCTTAAGTAGCGTATATGTGACACTTCCTATGCTCTTATATTTTTAAAATGTCATCTCATAGGGACAATAAGAATTGGCTCACCAATTCTTATAATGATTCAATAAAATTTTCTATTTAAGTATAAGTCTTATTGTCTGATTAATTCTCATTAAAATCTAACAAAGTTCTCTATTAAATATAAAGATCTCTCCAATTAAGTCTCTACATATTATCTCAAAAAATTTATTATGTAATCTAATTGTAAGTACAAAACCTTATCTAATTATGTCTCTATAAATTATATTAAAAAACATAATATGTAATTTAAATTTATGTACAAAGTCTAGTCCATTTATGTCTCTAGAATTCAATTACTATTATATATAAGAAACAATTTCATATATACAATCAAAATCCAACCATTTCTCATTTATAATAAAGTTTTATATTAAAAAGACTTATATTTGATGTAGGTTATTCATATGAAATTAATATATTACATAAAATTTATATTTGGACAAAATTTATCCCAATATTGCTTACTAGCATCACAATTTACAAAACATGAAACAATAGCTTTAACTTCTACATATGTAATTATTCATTGATTAATAAATAAAAGTAATTAAAAGTATTGTTATTGCTTCTACGAGTTTAGTATTATTATTACAATTTTTTTTTTTTTATATTATAAAAAGACTTTTTAAAGTAAATAGATAGAATTATATAAGATGCATATAAAAAAAAAACTTATATATTACAAAAGAGCATTAAAAGAAGTGCATATCTATGTAGGTTTAGAATTAAATCGTTATTATTTTATAGTTTCTAAGTGTTTAAATATCAAATTTTTTGTTAATATTTGTTAATTTGTAATCTATACTACATGTTTGTTTATGAACTGATTTTTTAATGTATATTTACTTATTTTTTTTTTATATGTGCATTGCGCGAATACACTATTAATTATATGTAAATATTACATATGTAAGTCCTAATTATTATGAGTCTGTTCAATATCGCCCAAAGGACCACTTTAATTTCTAATTTGGTCTTACACGGAATAGTAACTTTTTAGATAGGGTTCTAACTGCTTTTTGATTTGTTTTCAGATAGTGTAATAATCTTTTGGGTAGGGCTCAAGGACCTCAAGGACTTCATAGTTTTCTTTCGAAGCATCAATAAAAAATAAAAAAAGAGTGATTGGTTGTCTAAAAGCTGCCGATGATTGGGTTATATTTGATTGGCCGATGGGAAGACTTTTCTATGTCACTTTGTGATTGGTCTACTAATTTGATTTATTTTCTTATACGGCATGGGTTTTTGAGTAGGATTGAGCTACTTTATAGTGCAAATATGATAATATATTATTTACGTAGTAATTCCCTTCTCTAGCATTTTTAATTTCCGTTATTGGTTCAATCTATTTGTGCGCTTGATTCCTACGGTAGAAAAGTGGCTCATTTTATTTTTATTTTTTAAAATTCATGTTCTTTGTGTTGGTGAAGCATTTTTTGGAATTATGCTGCGTGTGTTGTTTTTTCTTTTTTTTCTTTTTTGTTCTATTAGCTTTCTACTCAGATATATATATATATATATGTAAACCTTAATTTATGGGATTTGGTATATCTCTATCTCTACTATTTTAAAAGGCGGAAACCCTCAAATGTTTGCCACACTTTTTATTCCTAAAATAGCCCTCACTTAATTGTATATTTACCTGTAATTAGCAAAACCAAACTGACACGCCTATTAAAATCGTGTCTAAACGGTACCTATACCTAAAGACCCCTCTTCAAATCAAAACGTTCTAATTTACGGTTCTACAGAAAAAATACTAAACTCAAAGTCGCCTCTCAAATGCCTCCGGAGTAACCATATTTCTTAAAAGGTTTGTTCGCGACGGGGCAACAAATCCAGTGGGGGTGAACCTTCAAACAATGCTTCACTGTCTAAATACTCAAGGTAACAGAACTTGTTCAGATCAGATCTCCAGGGCACATCCCCATCTCGACGTGAGAGCTCTTTGCCGTTTCGCCCCTGAAAACTAGCAAGATCGTCTATGTTTCTTAGAGGTTGGATAAATGCCTTCCCATCTATGTTTTTGTACTAAAACGTGTTCAATTGCGGTATATATAGATAAATAGATAATATACAGAGGATATTTGCTGCCCACATCCGCATCTCTGGTTTTGTTCTAAAAAATGTTGGTTCTGTGTTTTGTGGGTTTCAAGCTCTTTGTCCTCTTCAAAATACTAATTATTTGGAATTTGTGATCAAATGGAATTGGTGCACAAATATCCAAAACCAAGAACTGTTGTCAAGCACTATGCTTCTTAGATGTTCGATAAAATGCCTTCCCACTATGTTTTAGTTCTGAAACGTATGAAAGTGTTGTATTCTTTGTTTTCACCGATATGTCCGCTTCACTGATATGTCCGCTTCACTTAATGGATTGTTTGGAATGGTTGCACAAATAATGGTTTTAAAAAACAGCCTGAGAAGAACCGTCTTAAATCATTTTACGTTTCTTAGATTAGACGTCCGACAAAATGGCAGGTAATATCAAAACCACAGCTTGGGTTTGGAAGAACTCTGATGCAATCTCTTGTAATTTTTGTCAACTGTTTCCTTGGTTTTTAAATATCTTACAATAGGTACTATTCCCAAATCGTTGTCTGCAGCTATATTCTTATAGTAATTTTCAATAAAAATTAGACGATGCTGTTCATGTATGTAGACAAATGTTCTACTCTAATAGGCTTCTAGCATTTACTTGTATTATTCCCAAGTCAGTGTCTGCAGTTATATTTTTATAGAGATGTTCAGTATTTTTTCTAAATGTTTACAATTTTTTTATTACAATTTTGACTCTGATTCATCCTTGTAGAAAGAGGATAGTGGTATTTCCTTATTAAAAGGTTCAGTCTTGTTCTTCTGCAACATAAAGGGAATGGACGAAAGAGAAGGTAAGAATTTGCTTATTGTTTTAGAAGTTTGTTGTTTTTTCAGAATATTATTTCTTCTTCACATGTTACACTAACTAATGAATTCTTCTGCAACAGAGAAAAGCTTTCAAAGACGTGTTCGTGAGAGAAATCGATATGCTAGATTCACACCATACCAGAGACATCAATATATTCAGAATGTCATGCATACAAGGAAAAGGAAAAGCAATGGCCATAATTCATTTAAGAACACAACCTGCCAATGTAATACTGTTGATGCAATGAAAATTACACCGCCAACTTATTTTGAAGAATACCTCCATAATCCAATTCAAACGACTGGTATGTAATATAAATTTTTAAATTTTTAATAGCTTCTGAGATACACAATTCACTTATGCTAATTGTGTTCTCTGAATATGTCTAATACAGGTCAAACAACATCACAGTTTCACTGCTCTGAATTACATGAATTACGTAGGATGAATCCTTGCCCTTTTTGTAAGGCTACAAGGCTCCAATATGAAAGTCCAAGTTTCTGCTGCTACAATGGGCAAGTAGTGCTTGCAAATGTAGTTGCAAGTTTATAACTGCTGGCTGCATTTCATTCAAATCAAAATCAAAGATTCTCCACAGAGCTTCTTGAGCTGATACCCACCGAGCATCTTGAAATTGTTGTATTTCATCAATTTTAACATCACCCTCACCCTGACTAATATAAACTGCTACCTTGTCATGACCCTTGTATATGTACTTGTAAAGATATTTGACTGCTTTCACCCCAGAACATATCTCAACATTAATGTGGCAATTATATCTACTCAGTAGGTAAGGGTTATATGGTACAACCCAACTATTGTCCAAAGCTGCATTGCGAACATGTACTGTAAATGTATCTTTCCTTCTTCTATAAATTGGGTAATAATACGTTGACTCCAAACGGCCTTCCCCCACATGAGCTTGTCCTTAAAGAAAATAGCCCAATCATGTTATTGAGAAATCTTAATCCATCAGATGGGTTATGTAATGGGACCAGAATGGTTTGTAAAGGTTTTGAGCAAAATATTATTCATGCAGAAATCACTTTGGGACAATATACGGGAAAACAAGTTTTTCTTCCCAGAATTCCCCTTTTACCAGCTGAGAATGAGTCTTATCCTTTCCAGTTCAAGCGCACACAATTCCCAATTCGTTTGTGCTTTGCAATGACAATAAACAAGGCACAAGGACAAACGATACCATATGTTGGAGTTTATCTTCCTCATCATGTGTTTTCTCATGGCCAACTTTATGTTGCATTATCTCGAGGAACTTCAATGTTAACAACAAAAGTTCTAATCAAAACAGAATCACAAAACAAGAGAAAAAGGAACTATACTAAAAATGTTGTCTACAAGGAAGTCTTAACTTCATAATGCTGTAGAGTAAATAAATTGTATAAAGGTAATGTTTTTTTTTTTTTATAATTATTCATCTATTGATATCTATTGTTTTGTTTATGTTCTTGATTGTTACTATATTAAATTTGGTAGTACTTTTATGTTTCTGGTTTTTTCCCCATCACGATTGTTGTTGTTCCTACACTGAATGGATGTAGTAGAGATGTTGGTAATCTCTAATTATTGGTCCCATGGATGCTTCAAAAGAGCTTTAGCATTTGTAATACTAATATGTTGGAGAGTGCATGTTGTTTAATCTGTCCTTAGTGATACGTCATTTTATTACCTATGTTCCTTACCTTTTCTTATGCTCTGGTATGCCTGGACATTCCAAAAACCAGGACTTCAATAAGGCCTAAAGCACAATCTCCTTTGAGCATTTAAATTTGACATAAATAAAAGTTTTCAAAAGTCTACAAAACAGGAGAAAGCCATTTTTTTATAAGATATGATGATTGAGAAGGTGTTCAAGCTCAAGTAGGACTTCAATCATGCCTATGGTATAACCTTGATCAAGTACATAGGCGAGAGGATTTGATCTTCTGCTGTGGAGGTACTTTTCATCTATCCATGCTTCCTGTTTGATGATTATGCAAATCATTATTGCTTAGAACAGATAAATGTTCCTTTCCTTATGTTTCTTGCTTATGTAATTTAAACATCTTCTCTGAAATAGTTGCATGCTCTTGACCTGCTTCTGGTTTGTCCAAACCAAATATATGCAATTAATTTAATTGTGCATGTTGTAAAACCCTCCTACACTACTTAGTTATAGATAAAACTTAATATGATTTTCACAAGGTAATAACTCATCTTATTCCAACATTTTACGTCACCCCCAGTTTTATGTTTATCTCTGTCATTACACAGGCCGACAAGGCCATCTATAGATTTCATGTTGGGTATTGAATTGGTGACTTGTCAAACCTAAAAAAACCTGGTTTCTTTATATACAAAAGTTTCATTCATTAAGATTTGACAAGAAGAAATGAGGAGGAATGCAGCAGAATTGTTGTACATAAATCTATATAAAAAAAAAATTGAAATGCTGGCAAAGGAAGAGGTGTGTAGGGTACAGAAAGCCCACCTGGCTCTCAAGGCATGGGATTTAGAACTCAAGGATAAAACTATGGAAGTGGCAGCCAAAAGATGTAGAGGTGGTTTAATCTGTCCCAAGTGATATGTGTCATTTCGTCAACTATTTTCCTTAGACATTCCAAAAACCAGGACTTCAATAAGGCCTAAGGTATAACCTCCTTTGAACATTTAAATTCTGACACAAATAAAATTTTACAAGAGTCTGCAAAACAGGAGAAAGTCATGTTTCATTTCAAGTCTCTAACCTTTTCTTTTAAGATATGATCATGACTGAGAAGGTGTTCTGTTCCTTACCTTTTCTTATGCTCTAGTATGCCTGGACATTCCAAAAACCACGACTTCAATAAGGCCTAAGGTACAACAACCTTTGAACATTTAAATTCTGACACAAATAAAAGTTTTCAAGAGTCTACAAAATAGGAGAAAGTCATGTTTCATTTCAAGTCTCAAAGCTTTTCTTTTAAGATCTGAGGACTGAGACGGTGTTCAAGCTTAAGCCAGGACTTCAATCAGGCCTATGGTATAACCTCCTTTGAACATTTCCAGCAAAATTGAGGTAGGTAACGCCCTCATGTCGAAAACAAGTTAGTTTACTATGCCTCCATCATTTTAATCAAAACTTTATTTCATATAATATTTTATCCTTTTTGATTTCCCTCTTTTCTGGTGTTCTATTTTTGTCAATATTTCAAGGTGGTCTCAAGCTGTTTCTTTGTTTGAATGGGTTTCCTAGAAGGAAACCCCTCTTTATTAAAGTCAAATAGCACATATTTTATTCTTTAACGTTATCTGCAGATGCAAATCATAATCCAGCATTGATCAAGCACATAGGCCAAAGGTTTTGAATTTCGGCAATAGAGGTACTTCTCATCTTTCCATGCTTCCTGTTTGATGATTATGCAAATCATTGTTGAGAAAGTCATGTTTCATTTCAAGTCTCAAAGCTTTTCTTTTAAGATCTGAGGACTGAGACGGTGTTCAAGCTTAAGCCAGGACTTCAATCAGGCCTATGGTATAACCTCCTTTGAACATTTCCAGCAAAATTGAGGTAGGTAACGCCCTCATGTCGAAAACAAGTTAGTTTACTATGCCTCCATCATTTTAATCAAAACTTTATTTCATATAATATTTTATCCTTTTTGATTTCCCTCTTTTCTGGTGTTCTATTTTTGTCAATATTTCAAGGTGGTCTCAAGCTGTTTCTTTGTTTGAATGGGTTTCCTAGAAGGAAACCCCTCTTTATTAAAGTCAAATAGCACATATTTTATTCTTTAACGTTATCTGCAGATGCAAATCATAATCCAGCATTGATCAAGCACATAGGCCAAAGGTTTTGAATTTCGGCAATAGAGGTACTTCTCATCTTTCCATGCTTCCTGTTTGATGATTATGCAAATCATTGTTGGGTATTGAGTTTGGTGACTTGCCTAACCTAAGAAACCTTATTTCAGTATAGACAAAAGTCCCGTTCATGAAGACATGACAAGAAGCAAATGAAGAGGAATGCAGCAGAATTGCTGATGCTGGGCATAAAACAATCAGAAAAATGAAAATCAAGGAGATGTGTAGGGTACAAAAAGCCCACCTGGCTCTTAAGGCATGTAATTCAAAACCTAAGGATGGACTTAAAAGTTGTAGAGGCAGAGGAACAACTAACAAATTGATTGCAGAGGATTGCACTTGCCAAATTAGAGAAGGCTAGAAAACCATGACAACAGATATACTTTCTTTGAACGAGGCTGTCATTCAGAAACAAAACTGGTTCGAGAAGATTAAGCTTCAGGAGAATTCACAGGCATCACAAACTTGTGTTGGAGGAAAACAACAATCCCATATGCTAATGTTGTGTAATATGCAGTACATGCTCAAGAACATATATAATATACCTTCAAATGTAGATGAATATTGAATGTTTAGGAACATTAATAGAAAATAATGTAATCACATCTTTTTTATTTAAACAAATATTAAATGCAACACATACAATGTCAAACCTTTTATTTTGTCTGGTGTGCCTGACGTTACTACATTTTTATTTAAATTTTTGATGAGCCTAATATATGCTTTAGTGTATATTTTAAAATGTATGTACAGTCTCTTACTATGCCAATGGCTTTATGCAGAAAGCTTTTAGAATGCCAGTAACCACCAACAAAATTGTAGTGAATAGACTTCAACTTGCTAAAAAACTCTTCATCATAACCTCGATCAAGACAAAAATATGATATACGGAACAATATAGTATAATAGTAACATATATATAATTACAATCTAATATCATGTAATATACGAGTGTTTTTTTTTTTTGGCATACGTTGGATGGCCAAAACCGTGAGAAGAGGCGGGTGAGTAGGATACATTAACTCATGGCATCTTAATATCATCAACTATTTTCTATATAAAAAAATATATGAAGTTAATTAAAATTAGAGTTCAAACACTACTTGACTTCCATAACTCTTAAGAGTCTAGATGAATAAGAATACTAATAAAAAAATTAAAAACTGTTGGTAAAGATTTAAACAACGCCAAACTATACGAGCAAAATTAAAAATTTTAAAAAAACGGTTACAAACTGAGAAACATCTGATCGACGCAAAAGGAAAAAGAGACGCGACTTTTGGTTCGTCAGTGCCCTCTCATTCTCATCTATATACACACATAAACTGTTTCACCATTGTTACTACGTTGATATTTGCAATTGCCAAGAGTTCTCCACTGACTTTATCTGTATCCAGGTAAAAATTCTTCCCAATTCCAATTTAATGGAATAAATAAATAACAATGGTTAGATGACTCAACTCCAATTTAAAAATTGAAGGGAAGAACGGTTATTAGTGTCTGTTCAGTGCTTTTTCTTTTCCTTTGGTCCTTAATTGCCACCGCTGAAAAAGAAGATGCCACTTGCAGGATTATCTATGTTTTCACACTTCATGGAAATATACTCACTTTAGTTGCACAACACATATGCTAATGCAATGGAGTAAAAATTATTCCATTACTTGTTAAATTATGACCATACAACTGCACTTATGTTGCAAAGCGCATATAAATATGATTTTTCCTGTGTTGGCAGTGCAATATTTGAGACAAGAAAACTTCATTCAAACCCAATACTCGAGTAAACAATGGGAAGAAAGAGAAAGCTTGGAAATTGTACAATCTTGGTTGAAGACACAACGCCAGAGCATCAGGCTTCAGAGAATGTTTCTGCTATGGGTACTGGAGCAATGATTGCGTCCACTGGTCTAAAAAGCTTGGAAAAGTGTCATAAAAAGTTATCTACTTCTGGGAAAGCAGAGAACATCAAAGGAATCACACAGCAAAGCAAAAGGAAGAAAGAGACTATCAACAGAGAAGATACTAATAGCAAAAGAAAAGTTGGATATTCTAAATGTACTCGGTCCCATGACAGATCACATACCAACACAAATATTGAGACCTATCAAGTTCAGTTAGATTCATCTCAAACAAAAGGTAAAAAGAAAAATATGATTATTATTTTTTTAATTCATATTTCACATCATATTACTCATTAGTTTACTATATGCTATTTTATATTGCTTTATTAGCAATAGAGCAGGAAAATGAATTTCATTCAAAAGGTTTTATCCCAATCAATGAACTTCAACCTTTTGATAGAGATTGGACAATAAAAGCTATTGTTTTGAGAAGAGGAATGGTAGAACCATACACCAATTCCAAAGGATCTGGAACAATGTGGAAAATTATATTGATGGATGATCAGGTGCGTAAGTCTAAATCTTTACTTGAATTTAAATAAAAGATATTTTTCTTCTGCAATTATATTCAAGTAGTTTTAAGACTACTTCGTTCTAATTTTCCATTCATAGTATCATACAACAATCTTATTGTTTCCCAATTATCAGGGCACAAGAATACAAGTAGTGGCTTTCAATGAAGTTATCGACATGCTTGACCAATGGTTTAAGAAAGAAAAGACATATTTTATTTCTAATGGACTGGTTAAACCAATTAACCCAAGGTTTGCAAGTATCCACAAGGAAATTGAACTAACATTATCTAATCATACAAGAGTGGAGGATGCCAAAATGAATATCAAGTTGGATAGACTACGATATGACTTTGTTCCATTCAAAGAGATCAAACCACGTGCCCAAGAGAATAGCATTATTGGTAAGTATTTGACCACTTTGTTTTTTTTAAAAAAAAACTATTGTTATTTATATGGGTGAGATAACCAAATTCAAACACATTTGATACAAATTTTACAACCTCTTTACCATTAAGAAATACTACTTGTCCTTACATGATGCATCTCACTTTTCTATCAGATGTGTTTGGCTTAGTTTTCAATGTTGAGTGTCTTTCATCAGTTTCAAAAATAGGAGCAGTTGAGACATCAATAAAGCGGAATATCACGCTTATGAATTCGAGGTACGTATGATAACAATTTCTAAATCGTACATAAAATAAAAACAGTAAGGCTAATACACTTTCTCATTGTCACAGCTTTGAATCAATCGTTATTACATTATGGGGGGACGTAGCAAAAAATGAAGGGGACCTATTACAAGAGATGGCTAAAGAAAGACCAGTTGTTGCAGCATCAAAAGTAAAAGTATCAAAATATGGAGGTATATTCTAAGATATGTAGCACGAATTATTCATTAACACCTACAATATGCAATATACACTTACAAATTTCTTATGAATCAGGTGTATTATACATATCCACCATCTCAATAACAACGCTTCAGATAAACCCAACTATTCCAGAGGCAGATACTATTAGAGGATGGTATATACAAACAATAATATTTTCAATGTAATTTCATTTTAAAAAAATAATTATAATTATTTACCTGACAAATATGTGTAGGTTTAGCCATAATACAAATGAAGATATACCAACTAGAGCATTGGGTACTACAAATAAGAAAAGTGCAGAACGAGTTACAATCAAAGATTTGATAGAACAGTCATTACTTAATTTTCAGGTATGCAATCTTTTTAAATAAATAATTCAAAGTTGTAAGTGTTTAAATTTTTCAAGAAGTTATTTCAACATCAGTTTCAAAATTGTTTAGAATACATATTGTTCGTTTAAAGCAAGAATAATCCGGATCAACAATATGGACCAACCTTGGTATATAGCATGCAAAGTCTGCAAGAAGAAAGTTTTTGTAACTGAACAAGGGGCAGACTGCACTAAATGCAACAATTCAAATTCAGAATACCATCCAAGGTATGTGATCATGCTGAATGATAACTTAATTGATAAATTTCTACATATATATAAATATTGAATGTCACAATATTTTAATTTATTGCTAATTATCTCAACAAAAATGTTAGATACTTGATGAAAATTACAGTCGGAGACGGAGAAAGGCAACTGTATGTCACATTATTTGAAGCGGCCGACAAAATAATTGGATGTCCCGCATCTGAATTCACAAATTTCAAAGAACAGGTGAGTTTACATGGACCTAATGTAATAGAAATAAAGTGAATTTAAACTTAATATAGCATTATTCTGCAGGAAGGCAAGTGTAGCAATGGATCAAAGGTGTTGAGACATGCAATAGGAAAATCATACATATTTTTCACAAACCTAGACAAGATAAATGATAAGGATCGTACATCAGGGAAGATCGTAGCAGAAGAAGTAGAAATCGATGAAGAGCTTGATGGAATAGATGCTATCAATCTCACAAATTTGGATAATCCATTACGAAAGAAGATTAAAGTTGAGAAGGAATAAATTTTACCAATATTTCATTACTATTTCTTGTGTGTTCCTCAGAATAAAAACCTACAATATGTATTTGCTATTGCCTTTTACAATGTACAACAACATATATGTTTTCATATGTCTAAAAATACGGAGGGAATGAATCTTATTAATTTTAATAAAGTTTTAGCGATGTTGTCATGTTGACTAAAATTATATAAAAACAAAATGAAAGAAAATTGTGTTCAATTGTTTGTGCTTGGAACTTTATAGAGCAGGATATAGCTACAGGCCCAAATTCCCTTTGACCTCTTTTTTGAAGTTGAAGGCTGCACTCACGCTTCACAAAGAAAATGACAAAGATGATGAGCATGAAGATGTATGTGATTTACTTCATAGACACGAGCACGAGATTCCACAGAAGGTAAGTGAAGTGCCACCTCTCAAAAGAATCGAAGTTTTGTTTGGAAGTAAATAGTTTGGCGGGAAAATACTAATTTTATGTAGCGGCTTATCTAAATGATGAGTGAAATGAATAGGAGGGTGACCGGGCAACAAATGAGAATTTATTGTTAGGACATGAAATCTTCTATAATCAATAGCAAAATGGCAGGTTTCGTGGCCTCCCATAACCTACTCCTCATTAAGACTTTCACTGAAAAGACTTTTACTTTGATTTCTATTTTCATTTTTCTATACTCTGATGAAAGAGCAAGACAACTAACCATTAATGATGAAAAATACCAAATTCTACATTCCTAACTAATACCATAGTTAGCAGCAGACTTAACAGCATTTGAAAAAAAAGACCAATTCAATATGAACCCAGACCACAGGAAATGAAATGATCTCTTTACACATAGGTCACGACATGGATTCAAAGAAAATAATCCACGTGCAACGCACGTGCACAACCGCTAGTAGTAGTTAAAAGTTGTTACGGGTATTGGTTTATTCAGCAGTTTTTCCAAACATTTTATCAGCACCAAATAAATTAAGATAATGAATTTTAGAATTTGTACTTAATCATTATGAATTGGGAATACAGTATTTATGACTTATACAATCACTTTTTAAAATATTAGATATTTGTATTATCCTAACACTTTTAAAATGAAGAAGTTTTACTTCTTATGCATTGTACGAATTGACACCTAGTATTATATAAACGAGATAGTGTAGATTTGAGACAAATTTTAAATACTCAAATAAACGACACTGATACATGAGTCTTTAAAGGGTGAAACAATTTTTGCCTCGCTCAAATGTATCAGAGTTTTGAAACTTTCTCGCTCATTCCCGTGTTCTAATCCTAGAAACATTCGTTTCCTACTCTATCTTTCATGAGCAATTATCGAAGGTGATCGTCACACCGTATTATCATGTCTATGAGTATGACATTCTATTAAAATGGTGATAATTGTGGGTTTTTTTCTCAAGGTGGGAATTTTAAATTTGAAAATCCGACTATTGACTTATGATAATGCCTATAATTTTTCAAAAGTATTATCTTTCTCTACACATTGTATCACATGAATAAACCGTAACACCACATAGACATGGTGTGATTGTTACCTTAGATAATTTCTTATCTCTGACATCTTTATAAGCTTCCATTAAACTTTCAAACCTATCTTTGGACACTCAAAATAAATCCTAAATATCTAAAAGCTTTTTATTTATAAGCAAAACCTAGAAATCCTTGACCCTTTCCAATTAGAAAAACCATAAACACATCGGATCCCTTAGTAGGTATCGGTCCAGTGTAAGGATCATGGCCCCGTGTCCACCAGAGCCGATCCCTACAACCCGATTCAAATACATATACATATTCAATAATTGTTTGAACCCGTAAAATACAAGAAACATCCCCAGTATAAATGATACAGAACATATCTGTATCAAGACTTGCTGTTGTGAAGTGAATACGTGGCTTTATTTTTTGCGACTCCATGCATCCCTTTTTCATGAGACTGAATGGCTAGATCTAACATAATAGAGGTGACATATCTCATGTTACAATGCCAAGGGAAGGTGACATATCCGATTAATGAGAAGCTTCGCGGGGCCGGTGGCGGGTTGGGCGCAATTGGAATTGTACAGGGGAAACTGAGTGCATTTTGATGAGGCAATGGAAGAAATGCTCATCACAGTCGAAATAAGAATTTTAGTGGTGTTTAATATGTCCATTGTTTTGTTTTTTAAATTGCCGATATATACATAGCATGCGGAACCTTTTTATTGTACTAGTAGCTTCTTTGTAGCAATTGGAAACTAGTTGTGAATTTTCTGTTTCAAAATCTGCCCATTTGACATCAGCTGTTTAAAGTAGAACTTTTGGGGAGCTGCCGAAGCAAAGTTCAGTGCTGGCAATAATCCTAGTTGCTGGTTTGCGCTGGTAGATGGTATTCTTTTCTTATTAGAATCTGAACTCTGGCGTTTGTTCCAAAGTAGGTGTCTGACAGCAATGCCGTGCATGCTGAAAGCGTTGGAACAGTTTACAAATTATGTTGTCATTAGCATTTTAACAAATTATATTAACAATACATTGTCATTAGCACTATTGTGATGTTTGTTCATTACTGTTCTAAAAATCTACCAGAAATTTCTAGAATATGATTGACTTTGACAGTATGGGACAGGGTGGTCGATTAGGACTAGAATTTGCCAAAACAAATCTTCAGTTCTGTTCACATTAATCTTGCGTTAGCTCTTTTGCCCTTTGTTGTCAAGCCTACTTCTAGCAATATCTTTAATCGGTCGGATAGAGAGCAAAAAACAAAAGAATTGCCCCCAAGAAATACTTGTATTTATGGAGGAGAATTAGGCTACACACCTCCATTAGATGTCCTATCTAGTCAACATTTCTAGGCCACCAACAAAGAGCGCAAACTAACTATTACAATGTTTTTTGAAATCCAGAATTTTGGGGTGTAGAGGATGGCTTCTTAAATTTGGCCACTTCCAATTTTATTGTTTTTGCAGAGGAGTCAATATATTGCTCTTGCATCGACAGCAAATTGTGTCCTTGGCAGTAAGATTTGCAGCCAACTAGCCTTTTTTTTTTTTTTTTCCTTCTTCCAAGAATTACATATATGTAAAATAATTATTTCTTTCCGGGAAAATAGGTTCATCATTTAGTCCAACCACAACATTATTAATTTGAGAAAACTTTTTAAGTATAGTGTCGCGCATCCTTTCTTCAACGTGCGAAAATGGAAGTAGTTATTACAGCTCCCGTTAAAACAGAATACATCAAAGTTTAAGCTTGGTGCGTCTTCCTAAGGGGAGTGTGGAGGGGCGCACATGGAAATACTAAAACAAGAAACAAGTGCCTTAACGCCGGAAAGCATTGCCTTCACCCACTTCTGACCTGCTCTGCAAATAATGTGTTCGGCGACGAACGCCCTCCGCTATAGTGGAGCTTCCCCCCTTCTCAGCGCCATATACACTTTTTTGCGCAGCATCCAAGAAATTCCTGCCACTAGACTTGTGCGAGCTGATAGCTTCTTGAGCATCATTCTCGTCAGCCTTCTTTAGCCGTTTCCACCTCTGCTCTTCGTGCAACTCAGCATCAACTTGCATCTCCTGCAGCCTAGCAGCTCTCTCTTCTTCAGAAAGTTTAAAAGAAGTATTCCGGCACTTACGGTGTGATTCAAGCCCTGATGCCATATCAGAAGAACTGTGAATGCTTGTTCGCCAAGAACGACAGTCTTCCCTCCCCTTTCTACCAGATTCAGAATCCATCCGGCCTTCCAAATAATATTTTTCACGTTTTGATTTGTCATGATTCCTATTGATTCCAACTTGAGTTTCACCATTGTCGGTTGTTGAGTCCAATCGGTTACTAGCTGGCTGCTCGTTGTATTTCATATCTTTGTCAAAACTCCTCTGTCTGTGATTATTCCTTTCTCTTAATTCTCTTTCTGAACTTGGAGCTACCTGTTCTGAATGTTCATATTTTGAGCTCTTGCGAGTGCTGGGATTTCTTCTTTCCTCCCCTTTAACAGCAACATTTTCTGAATTGAAGTGGCGTTCAGATGACGAATGCTTTGACTTCTTGTGGTGATGCTTCTCTCGGAATTTTTTACTTTCAGGTGTCTTCTCCTTATGCTTCTTTGCTTCAACCTACAAATGACAGTTGAAGTGCAACGCAATCAGCAAAAGCTTTCATGTAAAGTAGGTGCTAAAGAGAAGAATTCACCCATATCGGAGTGTTAAACACTACCAAACCATATCATAGTTTTTCCTGGAGAGCACATTCACTCACCAAGATGACGTTCAGTCCTGCAATGAGTGATTGCAACCGAACTATTTTTAATCTGGCATATATCTCCCAGAAATCATTATTTTATTCCCCTATGTGACCAGCAGATTCTCTTAACAGTTATGTTAATGTGTATTATTTTCCGATTCTCTTATAAGGGTAGTATTGTAATCTCGCTGCATGTTTTGATTAGTATATATGAAAGTTAAGGTGTAGGGTTGAATTATCAAAACCCTAAACCTATTCTCTTTTCTCCATCTTCTCTCTATACCTCTCCTTCCATCTAACCATTATTTTCACTTCAACTTGGTGATGTCAGCATCCGTACGGTGCCCGATGGTTCAGGACCACCTTATTTGAATCGATTTTTGCTTCTGAGTATTATGGTGATTTTTTCAGAATTTTTTGAAGCCATTTGCTATGACTTTTCAATTTTCGGATATTTTTGGATATTTTCAACTCTATTTTTTCGATCTGTCGCTTCCTTCACTACCCGAGGTTTTTAATGCTTCTAATCTTCCTCATGGGTGCTGAAATAAAGATTTAGAGGCTCATTTGGGGATTTCTTGTTGATTTATTGAGTTTTGTTGGAGTTTTTTGCCAATTTCTGGTTAGGCTGTGGAGTTTTTTGCTCTGTTTTTATTCGGCAATTGTGTTTTCTGCCATGTGGTGGCTGTTTGGTCCTTGGTGGTTGCTTCTCTACCCTCTTTGTTGCTACTAAAATGTTCTAGAGGCTCTATTTGGCGGTTGCTTATTGATTTCTTTTTGTTGCTCGCTGTTTGTGCACAACGGTGGCCAGCACTGTTCTTGTGGCTCACTTCTGGTATAGTGCCTTGCATTCTCTTGGTTACTTGTGCCGTTTTGCCTTCTATGGCTACTTCAAAGGCTTCCGATTCCCAACCTCCTGAATACAAAGATTCTTTAATTAGGGAGGATGATCTGCTTCGCTCAATTACTTCTAAGCGATTGAATGGGTTAAACTATCTTGCCAGGGCTCATACAGTGAAAATTTTTCTTCGTGAAAAAAGAAAATTGAAATTCATCACTAGTTTCCCTCCTCCCACTGAGGACCCACTATCTGATGATTGGTTGAGTAAGGATTCTATTGTTATAGGCTGGTTGTGGCATAATTTAGAGTCTCATATTGTCACCACCGTAGAGTTTTGTGATTCCTTCAAGAAAATTTGAGATTAATCTTTTTCACAACAAAGTAATGTCTCTCGAGTCTTTGAGTTGTATGAGAAGATCTTCACCACTAAATAGTCTGGCAAGCCCTTATTTGATTATTATAGCACCCTCAAGAATTTGTGGGAGCAACTGTTGTAGCTTCGTCCCTTTACTTCTGATTTGGAACAACAGAAATGCCATTGGGAGGATTTTATGATTACCTACTTGCTTTTCTGGCTTAAACCCCTCACTTCATGACTTCAAAGATCAAATTCTTGCCAATGAGACTCTCCCTACAGCCGCCAATGCCTATTCTCGTCTTTTACGCTCTTCTTTGGGCCAACCTTCCTCTCTTAATGGCCCTCCTCCCTCTACTTTGGAGTCTTCTGCTTTGGTCACTCATAGTGATTCTCGCGGTACCTTTCGTCGTGGGCCTCTTAGTGGTCGTGGAAACAACAATTCTCGTGGTGGTGTACATTCTCGTGGTGGTGGAGGTTCTTCTGGCCGCAGTAATGGTAATCAGGGCCGTAATGATATTAAGTGTACTCATTGTAGTGATAGCAATCATACTGAGCCATGGTGTTAGACGAAGTATGGGAAGCCGAACAGTGTCAATCATGTTACTGATGGTTCTACTGATGCTCTTATCACTCAACTTAATGATATTGCTCAGACTCTGAGTATTGTACTTCCCTCCTCATCTATTACTGGGCTTAACAACGCTATTCAAACGTTACGCACTGCTCCTCCTTCCTCTTCCACTGCTACTTTAGCTAATTCAGGTAATATTGCTTGTGTAGCCACTTCCTCTTTATCTTGGGTCATTGATTCTGAAGCTAGCTCACATATGTCTGATAACTCTTCCTTGTCTTCTAATTTGCATTCTCTTAACCATCATATTGTTTTGACTGATGGATCATCTCGGCCTGTTGGTGGAAAGAGAGTTTTGTATCCTAATGCCTCCTTCTCTTTGCTCTCTAGTCTCTATGTTCCACAATTTCCCTTTAACTTACTTTCAGTTAGTCAACTGACTAAAATTTTACATTGTTCAATAACTTTTACTCCTATTCCATGTGTCTTTCAGAACCTCAAAACCAAGAAGAGAATTGGTTCGGGGCATGAAGAGAACGACTTGTATTTTTTGGATTCAGCATGTTCTCCTCCTACCACTTCATCTACATTGAGTGCTACCGTCTCTTCTCTCCAGTGGCATTTTCGTTTAGGTTATCTTCCTTGGCCAAACTAAAGTCAGTTATCCCTAATTTGAGTCATGTATCTCGTTTAGAGTGTGAAGCTTGTCAGTTAGAAAAGCATCACTGTAGTTTATTTCCTAGTCGTGTTGTTCGTCGTCAGTCTGAGTCCTTTGATGTAATCCATACGGACATATGGGGTCCTTCCCGAACTCCTACTATTAATGAATTTCTCTATTTTGTAATATTTGTTGATGACTATTCTCGCATAACTTGGTTATTTTGATTGAAACAGAGATTTGAATTACCATATATTTTTTTGCACTTTTATAATGAGATTTTTACTCAATTTGGTAAACTTATAAAGATTTTGCATTCTGATAATGCTTTAGAATATACCCAATCTGTTCTCCAGTCCTTCTATGTTGATTGTGGCATTATTCACCAAACGAGTTGTATCCATACATCTCAACAAAATGGTGTTGCTGAACGCAAATATCATCATTTATTGGATATTGCTCGCACCATGTTATTTAACATGCAAGTTTCAAAACACTTTTAGGGAGATGCTGTTCTTACTGCTTGTCACCTTGTTAATAGGATGCCTTCGGCAGTTCTAGCTAACAAATCTCCTTTCTTTCTCTTATATCCTGATTCTCCTTCATTTTCCATTACTCCTCGTATATTCGGTTGTATTGCATTCGTTCATAATCTTGATCCTGATTTAGATAAATTATCTCCTCTAGCTCACAAGTGTATTTTCCTTGGGTACTCTCGAACTAAAAGAGGCTATCGCTGCTACTATCCTCTCTCTCGCCGGTACTTTGTGAGCGCTGATGTTACCTTTTTTGAGTGTATACCCTTCTTCTCTACCCTAGGTCAACAATTGTCTGCTAACCTTATCTGTTGTTGTGAGGAAGAGCACTCTTTTCGTTTCCCTACTCTTCCATTACCCGTGTCTTCACCACTCCCTTGTTCCAATTTTTTCCCTGCTCCTAATACTCCATTGCAGGTTTACCAGCGATCCAGCACTCGCCCGGTTGTCCCTTATAGCCCGACTTCTGCTTCTTCTTCGTCAGAGGTTCTTGTTGTTCCTATCTTTTTTTCCGCGCCTAATGATCTACCCATTAGTTTACATCAAGGTAAACGTACATGCACTCAACATCCTATTGCTCAGTTTGTGTCTTATGGTCGTATTTCATCATCCCTCCATTCCTTTGCTTGTGCTTTGTCTTTTGTTTCTGTCCCTTCTTCTTATCAACAGGCTTTATCTTCGGCTGGTTGAAAGCATGCTATGGATGAAGAGATGCATGCCCTTTCGACTAATCAGACTTGGGAACTTACTTCTCTTCCACATGACAAACAAATAGTGGGTTGTCGTTGGGTTTATACTGTTAAGTACCTTTCCGATAGTGCTGTCGGGCGTCTTAAGACCCGCTTGGTGTTGACTATCTCGAAACCTTTTCTCTTGTTGCTCGCCTTAATTCTGTTTGGATTCTATTGGCCGTTCCTGTTACTCGCTCTTGGCCTTTATATCAGCTTGATATAAAGAATGCATTTCTTCATAGAAACCTTCAGGAGAAAGTTTATATGGATCAACCACCTGGCTATGTGGTTTCTGGTAGTGAACATCTTGTTTGTCGCCATCGCAAGGCGCTATACGGTCTGAAGCAATCTCCTCGTGCCTGGTTTGATAAATTCAGTGCCGTTGTGCTTAGCTGTGGTTTTCAGCGCTCCACCTCTGATCATTCTGTGGTTGTTCGTCATTCTTCTGCTGGTACCATTGTCTTAATTGCTTATGTTAATAATATTATCATTTTTGGGAGTAATTCTGCTAGTATTGATGATTTGAAGCGTCATTTGAGTACACAGTTTCACACAAAAGATTTAGGTGTTCTTCGTTATTTCCTTGGAATTGAGGTTGCACGTTCTTCACAGGGTATTTCTCTTTCCCAACAAAAATATGTTCTTGATCTTTTGTCTGAAACTAGCCTATTACGTTCTCGCTCAGTTGAGACTCCTATAGATTCCACTATTAAACTTGATGCTGAGCAGGGGGTTCTCTTTCCTGATGTTAGCCACTATTGGCGCCTAGTTGGCAAATTAATTTACCTTACTATTACTCGCCCCGACATTATTTATGCTGTCGGGGTTGTTAGTCAATATATGCATACTCCTCGCCATCCTCATTTTACAGCCGTTTGTCAAATTTTGCGATATTTGAAGGGCGCACCTGGCTGTGGATTGTTATATCGGCCTTCTACTTCTTTGTCTGTTACCGGTTTTAGTGATGCTAACTAAGCTGGTAGTTATTCTGATTGACGATCCACCTCTGGTTATTGTACCTTTGTTGGTGGCAACCTTGTTATCTGGCGGAGTAAGAAGCAGCCTGTTGTTGCTCGCTCTAGTGCTGAATCCGAGTATCGTGCTATGGCTTATAATGCTTCCGAGATGCTATGGGTTCGCTCCTTACTTCAGGATTTTGGTATTATAGTCCCTACTCCTATGCCGATATATTGTGATAATCAGGCTGCCATCTTCATTGCCAATAATCCTGTTTTTCATGAGCGTACTAAACATATTGAACTCGATTGTCACTTTATTCGAGATCTTTTGCTACGCAAACAGATAGCTACACCCTATGTCCGTTCGGACTCTCAGTTGGGCGATATTTTCACGAAGCCGTTAGCTTGTTCTACTTTTCAATTTTTGTGCTCCAAACTGGGTATATTTGATTTATATACTCCAGCTTGAGGGGGAGTGTTAATGTGTATTATTTTCCTATTCTCTTATAAGGGTAGTCTTGTAATCTCGCTGCATGTTTTGATTAGTATATATGAAAGTTAAGGTGTAGAGTTGAATTATCAAACCCTAAACCTATTCTCCTTTTTCCATCTTCTCTCTATACCTCTCCTTCCATCTAACCATTATTTTCACTTCAACTAGTTAAAAAGAGTAGCTAGGAAAGCAGGTGTATCAACACAGGAGTTGCTGATTCGAGTCTCTTCCAACTTATTGGTTATTTTTATTGTTGTAGTAGTTACCGTTTGGCTGTAATACTATTAAAGTGATTATGAATATCATGTTATCAATTTCACCCTTCCTTATAAAAAGTTATTACCTGCCTGTTTGGGTAACCATATAATTCTTAAAAGGTACTTGGCATCTATATAACAGTCCTAGCTCTTTACAAATTTCTTCTCCAAATGCTTTGCTGTTGTTGAATCTTTCTAAATCGCATTCAAAATGTGCATTACAAAACAAACCCATTTGAAGTGCACAGAGCTTTATTCAACTGATGGTAAGCTGTCATGGGTATAGCCCACTTCTCCTATTCCCCAACCCAAGATTTTGTTCACAATCAATTGATGGCTTCCGATGCATAACGCTAATTTTTTTTAATTGTTTTTGACATATGTATAACTTTTTATTATTTATGATATAGGTAAAACCATCAAGATATGACATATACAGTTATGTAATATATAAATAGTATGGATTACCGATGTGGACAGATATACACATTTTCTTTCATATGTACACACATTGGCGGACGCACTGCCGCCCCCCACCCCCCCCTCTTTCAGCGGGGCTACTTGTTTTATCAGAGACTGAAGGAGTCAACAGAGGGAACCATAGATGTTAAAAATGGGAAGATCTCAATCGTAGGTCCACTGAATAGCTTATACAATCAGTTTAACTCATAATTCACAATTGGAACCTGTTTATCCATCCAAATCAGAACAAAGGAGGGAACCAAAAAGTAACTTAGGCCGTTGGGTCTCCCCCTCTGTCTCTATACATGCATCCAAACAAACATGTGCTGCAATTGGTCTCTCAGCTCTCACCATCAGCAGATTGCAGTCTCACAGTCTCTCACTCCCAATAAGTCTCCCTCTCCATCTCTCTACATGTACATATATGTATATATGTACATAAATATTTTATTGCACACATTCTATTATTCAATCAACTTGGGTCATACAACAAAAAAATTTTAACATAAACCCAGAGACGCAAATGGATTTGGGTCCTCTTTGGTTTTCTCTAGTAAACATTTATCCAAATGGGTATGTGTTTGTTTGATTGCGGTATTATGTGCGATTTTGGAAATGCAATTTGGATAGGTATGTGTGTGTATATGACTGTTAATGATTCATTGATTTTGGGTTTCCACTGTATTTGATTTCGTTGGAATTTCTCGAACAATTTTCATCAATGTATTTTTTTTAAAGTTCCCATCACCCCCTTGTTTACATCTGCTCTATTTAAAGCTTCTTTCAATATTTGACTCTGCAAATTCTTTGATTACCTTGGAGGAGATTACTTTTTAAAACACTTACCCAAAAAAAGAAGATTAATTTTAATTAGTAAGACCAAAATTTGTGTTAACTAAACGAGATTAATGATTGATTATACTTTCCATGGTTTTAGTCTAGCAATTGAAATCTTAAATCAAGGTACAATTCCTTCAAATCATTCTTCTAATTATTCTTCTAGAATTTTTCTTTATGTTTACTATCAATTTTTTAAATTCTAGAATGGTTTAAAAGTTCAAGGAAGTTATTGTTACATCTTATACAGATGCCTAACTTGAGTTGATATATGGAATGATAGCTGTTGCTTTTGGGTTTAATGTAAATCTATGAGGAGAAATTAGTCTTTTATTATCAATGTGGGAAAAACAGTTATGCAATTCTTTTCTTATTCTTTTTTAATGCTTAATGGAAATTTTATTTGCAGATTAATAACATTTTTTAGTTTTTATGCTTACAAAAGTAGAAATTTTACAATTTACAATGACACCTTTGCTAAGAATGAAATACTCAGAACTGGGTTGTCAATTTTTTAAAGCATATAGTTTGCCCCCCTCCCTCCCAAGGTAATTCCTTGGTCTGCCACTACGTATAACATTAATACCTTGTGTGCGTACAATTCCAAGCTTTCAAGAAGGAGAATCGATTGTATGCATCAATGTTTTAAAACTTGGACCGTTGAGCGAGCCAGAAAAGATATCACAGGTTAGTGGTTCAATTGTGGGGTCAACCGAAATTGAACTGTGATATCATAAATATATAAATATAAGTAAATAAATTAATATACGTAGCAAAAAAGTATTTGTTATTTTATTATTTTTGATCCAATAAAAAATATATTTTTTTACTTCATTTTATTTTATTTTTTGCCTTCTTCCTTTTATTTTATTTTTCCTCCAAAAATTCAAGATCCAAAAGTTGCCTTTCTTAAAGAAAAAAATCCAATAATCAGTACTCATCCCTATCAAATTGGGACATGTGTTTTATTACATCAGCAACATAAATTTGTAATTAATAAAAAAAACTTTTAATGCATTAAATAACACATGGCAAAATTTTTTTTTTAATAAGTAAAGTACATATATAAAAAGGCGTCATGAGCGGTGCAACCATATACAAAAGGGATGCCTATATATCTACAAGCATGTACAAGTGATCCAAGAAATCAACATAAGAAGAAAAGCTTAAGGCACCTCTCCCTTAGACCAAAAAAACAAGAGATAAAGCAAAGATCCTTTAAGGGCATGCACAGGAGTTTCTATATCTATCAATGTTCCCAGGACAGCCTCGACTCCAACTAAAAAAGAGCTCCAAAACCGTAGAGGGCATGACCCCACTCCACCCCAAACAAGGAAAAAATGCAGCTCCAAATGTCTCTGGCAATTGAGTAGTGAAGAAGAAGATGGTTCACCGACTCACCACAAGATTTACACATGTAGCACCAATCTAGAATACATTTTCTATGTCTCCTCAAGTTGTCCGTCGTTAGAATGACTCCTAGGGCTGCCGTCTAGACAAAGAAAGATACTTTAGGATGCGCAACAGTCTTCCAACCCCCCTCCAAGGAAAAGGGATACCACCCTGTCCACACAGAGAACAATCCATCTTTCGACAGCCTCCAACACAAGCCATCCTCCCCCGTACCTCTGACTGAATTATCATGCAACATTCCAAACAATGCTACCATGGAATCTACCTCTCAATCTTGAAGATTACGTCTGAATTGAGGATTCCATACCACCTCACTCAAGGCCGCTACAAAGTTCTCCTCTACCAAAGACTCCTTATCCCTTGCCATATCAAAGAGGTCAGGGAATAGGGAATAACCCCCTTAATGGCCTAAGACCACACCAACTATCCATCCAAAACCTCATAGCAAAATATTATATGCATAAAGTACCGAAGAACCTCGTACTACCTAACTACTTGACTTTTTCCTCTTGCGTGGATAGATGAGGTAAAATGGGACTTATTGAAAAACTTGTTAGAATGAATCATGAAAATTTTTCATTATGTTATCACTTTCAACAACTTAAAAAAAAGTGTTATATGACCTTATTTTTTTATTATTATAACCAGGAAAGAAACAATTGGTTGAACCAGTTTAAAAAAGTGGGTATTTCTACATCTTATTCCTCCTCAATAATGAACCCTAACATGGAGCCTATATAGAAACTAAGAGTCAGGTCTTCTTATCTTCATCATTTTTGAGCTTCAAGCAACGAGCTCTCTCTCTCTCTCTCTCTCTCTCTCTGTGTATATATATATATGTAGATACAGTTATATGTATATGGCAGTTGTGTTACTACTTTGCAATCATCGTTGAAGGGTTTTAAGTGTAGTGATGTTTCGTACATACGCTACCGTCAGGCAGCCGGAGTTTGAATCTGTGTAGGCCAAAAGAGAGGATCAGAGATTCAAATGTTCGATCAAAGGGAAAGGCGTTTGATTTGCAACCACAAAGTTTGAACTTTAACAACCACCCAGTTACAATGAACCGGAACTAGTACACCAGTTGAATCACGGTTTTTGATGGGTTTGACTAGATTTTAACCAAAATGAGTTTAGAAGATGGACCAGACCGTTCCTTGGACCGGTTGAACTGGCCAGTCCAATCTGATTTAAAAAACATTGGTGTGCATGTGCTATGTTCTTTTAAAGGAAAGCTGTAGCTGTCAAGAAAGAATCATCTTCAAAGATTGTGGAATCCCAGTTAAAGACCAAGAAGGAAATAAGTCAAGATCCAGGCTGCTTCAAGTTTATTTTGGAAAGAAGATCAATCTGCATATTCTCTCCCATGGATAGATTAAAAGACAAGAAGACCAAAAAGCCTTCATATACATACACGGCTGAAAGAAAAAAAAAAAGACACAATAGTTCAAGCAATCAAAAAGTGAAATCTCTATTCTTCAAGCAATCAAGTTCTTGAGTTCTAAAAGTCATATTCATCGTGTCTCCTATACTTCATTTGTACATTTATCTTGTGAGAAATTGGTTCTTTGTAAATAAGAGATTTATTACTCTTGTTCTTTCTTCTTGTAAGAGAAATACTAGCTAGGAAAAATAGCTAAGGGTTTGGGTTTGGGTGTGACTAGTGCCTGAGTAGAAACTAGTTGGAGTGGTAGATCACTTGATTAGGTTTAACTGGCACTTGTGTAAAACTAGTTAGAGTGAGTGATCATTTGTAAGGTGGACTAGTGTTGGTAAAGCTAGTGCTATATAAGAATTTTCGGATATAGTGGAGAGGAAATCTCAAGGAAGGAGCCTCGGTGCGTGGACGCAAGCTAAAGGAGTTAAAGCATAACCACAATAAAATCTGATGTCTCATTCTATTATTTGCTTTATTTTTATGCTTGGTTTACTATTTGTTATTGCTTATAATTGTCTCCCTATATTTAAATTTACTTGATCATTGCACTGTCTGAGATTTTTTTTTTTTTTTGGATAAGTAATTGCTCAATTTGAGATTTACTTGTGGATAATCTGAAATCATCTATTTTGAGTTTTCTCATCTAGTGCTTTGAGCATTCTCATTTAACCCCTACAAATAATAATCTCTATGAAATTTTGAGCATTCTCAAATTGGATATTGAGCTTTCTCATTTCAAGTCTACAAGTTAACAATTCTCTATTTATTTGAGCTTTCTCATTTCTAGATGGGAGCTTGCTCATTCAAGTTGTTAGTGTTATTGTGGTAAGTAGTTTTTTATTTTTAAAAACCAAATTATGCAACCAACACCCCCCCTCCCCCTCTTTCTCTCTTCCCCTTTTCACTTTCTCTTCCCCCCACCCATTGTGTTGCTTTTTGGGTAACATGTTCTTTAGTAACTTTCAATAAATAGTGGAAATAGGTATTTTTGTTATTTCTTTATCATAGTATTCTTGAGTGGTACCCCCTTGGTACTGTTTTAATATGTATGTATATATATTTACATATAAAAAAAAAATTCATGTTCACAATCTTGTTACTTCATACTATTGAGCGAAAGTGACACTAGTACGACACATAACAGTTGTAGAAGCAAAAGGACTTGAGTATACAAATAGCTTCCCACTTGCTTGTTTGTGAAATTCTTCAACACAGTCACCTCATCTCTTAAGGAATCAAAACCTAACCTTAAGAGTATCTACGACATTCTCCAACTTTTCAATAGCCTTTTTAAACACTCCATAGTCTTCCTTAAATTCAAAAAATCGTGCCAAAACCGCATGATTAAAAATCCTACTTGTGTGAAAAATACATAGGATCTCTTTGCTCTGATACCATAATCTAGTTTTTCACTGTATTGCGATAGAAAAGTGGTGGGTAAATAGTTTAAAACAATAGAAATAAGGTTAGGCTAATATAGAGACCACATAAAACTTGAATTCCAACAAAAAAGATCGTCTCTAAACAAACAATAATGTAGATTGTAGACCAAAGAAGGATTCTTAACCAACTTAGAATAGAACTCTTGGAATAAGAAACCTAACCAAAAATGGAAATCAAACAACAAAGAATTTTCTATAAACAAAAATATCAAGAAACACGACTATCTAAACTCCTATAAGAGTTTAACCAATCCTAATTTACAACAAGTAATTAAAGACCAGCAACCAAACAAGCAATCCTAACATGTAAGATTACCAAAAATTCCTAAACTACGAACTAGTAACTAAGGCCAGGATTTCATCTTATACTAAAAATTAATGACTTGTGAACTGCATGGGACACAATTTCTCCTTATTGCTCTTGCATTAGGCAGTAAGTTTGAGATTATGAAATTTTTGTTTCCCCCCCATGAAAATTTTGAATTATTGGTCAACTATTTTAGACTCTGGCCTCCTCCATGAAATGATAAGATGCTTAGCATGCAAGGGGAAGACCCACTCATATCCACCACCTTAGCTCCTGCCGAAACATGCCATGCCCAATCAACCCACCCTTGAACAGAGGCAGCATCCAGTACTTGCATCCAAAATCCCTTCAGCTGTCCAACCAGACATCTAAGAGAGAATTCAAACCACTAGTCACACGAATCCACTGTTACCTCCATGTCACAGTCCCTTCCATCCCCTTTCATCGCAATTGTAGCACTTCCTCCAGCCACCTACTCATCTCTGCTGATTTAAGAAATGTCTTCCCCTTCCATAGCCTTTTGTGTAGAACCCCCCACAACTCCATTAACAACTCTGCCAATGAAGACCACCCCCCTCTGGGCCTCCCCAAAATCTGACACTGGAATCTTCATCATCCCCAAGCTTCTTGCCCCCTTAATCTCTACCTCCCAACCAGTATTTGATCACTCTCTGGCCCTCCCTCAAGCTACCCACAAATTTCCTCACCAAGGTCTGTGACGAAAACTGGTGCAGCTTCACGACCAGCCATTCTACCTTGAAGTGCCACAGAAAACCGAACTCCACTACCTCTCTGTACCAGGCAAACACCTGAAACACCATTTTTGCACTCTTCCTCTAAGACAAGTTTTCCAACCTAGTTGTAAAATAGGTCTTTGACCAGTCATGGTTCATGTATTCTTCCTCCTTTCTCCTACTACTTTGAATTCCTACTCATGCAAGGCATACATTGATGATCAATAATCTTCGCAACACAGGAAAATGCATTGTCGAGTAGTGTTATATGCATAAGGGGACAAGCAAAGGTGCTAATGCTTGTTACTTCATTATGGGGTTGCTTGGGAATGGTGGAGCAAACTATTCTCAAGTTTCCAATTTGGAACTTCGGAAGGAAAGGGAAGGGAAGGGAAAAAAGGGAAGGGAAAATTGTTAATTCTTTTCTTTCCCTGTTTGATTCTACCTAGGAGGAAAAGGGAGAGAAAAGCAACGAAAAGGAAAAGTAACTACACACACACTCTCTCTCTTCTTTCTTTCCACTTTCCTTTTATTTTCCTTGCAAAACCAACCAAGGAAAGGAAAAACACTTTTCCTTCCATTTCTCTTTTCCTTCCCTTCCTCTCCCCTCCCCACCCCACCCCACCCCACCCCATGTTCCAAACAGGTTGTAGGTGATTTGAGTCATGCTAGGGACAAGAAGTGCCTTAATGAGGTTTTTCACTTTAGCTCGTGATTAATATGGATTCATAGGAGTAATTGATTGCCCAACTTAGTGTTACCATAAAATGCTAATCCCTTAGAGATTTATGCCTTGCAATGCACATTTCGAAACATAGTAGACTTTCATTCCAAGATGATAAATTTAGCAATTCCAAATATTTTTTATCTATTTTTCCTTGAGGAAAGAAATTTCAAGTATAAATGAACTAAAATATATAGGAAGTGTAGTTTTGGCAAGAAAAAGTGTAAAACATATAGGCTATAATGTGTCTGAAGTGTGGTATTACCTGATAAACTACAAGAATAATAGACTATTTTATTGAAAATCTAATTGTGAAAAGAAAATTGCTCTCACGCTTATCTCAAATTCTAATGGTTTAATAAGCCTATCCCGATCGTACCAAATTTTAGAGCATGTCATGTACCATGTTTTTGTCACCATTCCCGTCTCTCATAACGCAACAATGCACATTCAAGGTAACATAGGCCCTACTTCCTGTGATATGGTGTGTTGAAGGGAAACTATAGAAAGGTATTCAAGGGAGAAGAGCTCTCGACAACTAAGGTGAAGAGTTTTATGCTTAGGGGAACTTGAAGTGAACCAAAAGCTAGGGAAGGTTCTTTAACAAAGGAAGTATAGGAAGACGCCAAACTGCCAGTAGTTGCCTCACCATTGCTTGGCTGGAAAATTGGCCACATGACCTAGCATCACAGGCGAATTTGGAAGGGGTGTCTGTTTGGCTTATTGATTTCTATTGGGTTTCCTTGATTAATTTGTGGATTTTTGTGGATTGTCCCTTCATTAATAGTTTTCTCTACAAGCCATGTGTACTTGGACAGTGTCCTCCTAAAAAGCACGAATATAAATACGGACAGGGGCATAGATACAAATACAAATACGAACATAGAATACAACCATTTTTTAAGACTAACATGGACACAGACACAGACACAAACACAGACACAGACACGGACATGGTAGAAATGCCACAAAAAAAATATATTTTTATACATTATTATGTGTAATTTATATGAATGTAACATCCTCAAGTCATCAAAGGTGTCCTAACATGCGTGTCCTAGGCGTGTCCACAGAAAAATAAATAAATAAAAATTTACAACGGCCCAATTGCCGTGTCCGACACGTATACTTGTATGTCCAAGGAGTATGTGTCCGACATATGTCGGACACGAATACGGCACCCTAAACGGGTGTACCCCATTGTTGCTGCTTATAAAATGTTGCTTACCCACCAAGAGAGAGAGAGAGAGAGAGAGAGAGAGAGAGGAGCAAATTTTGTATGGACCATCTAATTCAATTCACCGTAAACCTTTAAATCTCACATTAGACATGGCCTAGCAAGTCATATACCACAAAGCCTAAACGCCCATGACAATATGTTTCTTAGGGACAATAATTTGGACAAGAAGTGTTTGCTTTACTCAAGCTCCACTCAATGAAGAACTAACCTATAATTGCCATCATGTAACCTTTAATCTAAAGAAGATTAAAGCCTTATTACGTTCCACACATGTATGTCCTGCATCACCCGCTCTTACCTCAAATGGCAATGTCTAGCCATGCTTCCTTCCCTCAAATAGTTATTGAAATGACTCTCAACTTTGTTGCTCAAGGTTTTGGCCTCCAAATGCACTGTTCTAGATTTACACAACATTTAGTCTCTTCTTTTGCCTCCTAGATGCTTAGGAAGCAAGAATTGTTCATGGACTTCACATTTCAAAGGAAATGAAGGAACCAAATAATTAAGTAAGCTTTGGCCCTCCGATGTACCCAATATATATATATAAATAATTGAAATTACATTTACTTGTGATAGTAGAATTAACGTTATGTCTAATAATTAAAGATTATTCCCTTTGGTGCACATCAAAGATTGGAAACTCTTATAGTTTATGAAAATTTTGAGCTATCATTCTTCATATCATTGTGAAAATATTAACCATTGTTTTCAAATCTACTAATTCACTAGTTAAAGCATGAACTAGCTACCATGCAAAGAGTATACTTACAGATTTGTGAATCATGGCCATCTGGACTGGATTGTTCTTTACACGAGCTAACGCTTCTTGCTCTCGCTGCCGAATTAAAAGCAATGGATCTGAATGGAGTTTCCTCCATGCATCATTGGCAGATTGAGGCTTCTCCTCAAATAAAGCTCCCGGCACAGATGGTTGCTGCTGCTGAGACAATAAAGAACTACATATAAAACCTTCAAAAATAAGTCATAACAAACGCAATCACAGAATTCTTCTACTTAATTTTGAGCGCTTCTATCATTAATCAACAAGTCAAGCACATGGGTAAAAGATAAAATAATGCAATTACTAAACCTGGCTTGATAGGTGTCAACATTCAAGGATGTAATAAGGAAAGCTGTCGAGATTAAGGTTCATGTAGATGGTTGAGCCAGTGCAATAGAAGTATATGAAAATAACAAATAGGAGGCTAAGGCATCGTTAACAGCCAATGTGAGAATCAAAAGGCATGACAATTATTAACAAGTTATGAAAGACACATAAAATAAAAAGAGTCATAGAAACAACATTTTTTTATGTCTTAGACAGTGCAAGATTCACATCTCAAATAAGGATTTGTTGCTTTTGGAAGAAAATAAAAGTAAAGAGCCTTTATGTAACTTTTTTTCCTTTTTATTTTGGTTCCATCTCTTCAAGTTTTTGTAATCGTCTTTCTGAACTACCAGTTTGGGATTGGTCTAATAAATCCCGCAAAAAGGTTTTGAAAAGGAACATTAAAGATGAAACGTACAAAAAGGTAAAAAGATACAAAAGAGAAAATTGGCTGCTATGAATCACATGAAGGAAAATGAACGAAATTGTAAACAAATTGAAGCACGTGCAGCACGAATTTTTTCACGCACCCCAATTTTACTACTTCTACTTTGCATTTATATATATACTAGGAAGTACAGACAGTTCTAAGAAGGTGTCGTATTTGTGTTGTACACACATACTCCTTGGACACGCCAATTGGCGTGTCTTTAATTTTGTTGATTTATTTTTCAATGGACACGCCAAAAACATGTATCCATAACTTAGATACACATGAAACACATTGCAAAATTAAATTGTAAATTTATTTTCATCATGTTTCATGTTAAATGATGATTAAAATATGAATTAAATGATGTTATCATGTTAAATAATGATTAAATTATGGATTAAATGATGTTTTCACGTTAAATTAGTATTTTTTTTTCTTTTTGGTGGTTTGTGGATGTTGCATCATACAAATAGTAAATAAAATATATAATAAATATATTTTTTATCCTGTCCCCACCTTGTCCGACTCCTCAATTTTTAAAAAGTGTAATGTCCCGTGTCCATGTCCGTGTCCATGCTAGTGCCCATGCTTCTTAGCGTATACATATATATATATATATATATATATATAAAATAGTGCTTGCACAAACGGTTTGCAGGCATAAACACCTTCAAATTTATGAAGACAATAATACTGTCTAAGCAGTTTGCATGAAAAAATAAGGAAGACCATCCAAAGAAATGAGTGTAAATAAGCCTTTCTACAAACTTATTTAATTGGCATATGTCAAGGGTTTGTCAAACGTCAGTCATTGTCAATTTGCCCAGGTGGTAATATCTTTGGTCATAGGAATTATACTATCCAGAGAAAGAAGGTCAAACATTACAAAGCAAACTTCATTTCTGATAAGCACAAAGCAAACTAACTTAAATAAAGAGAGGGGAGGAGGAGAGCGAGGGGAAGAAGTAAACTGTTTGAGTCGACTGAACGAGTGATTTCAAATGTAATGAAAACCAAAATACCTTGGCGGAAGAAGAGGGGGCTGTTTGAGGGTCAGCCTTGGGGAAGGCTTCAAGTGCCTTGAATCCATCAGAACTGCCCTTTCCTACAGCTAATCCAGAATCATACAGGAATTCCAGCCTCTCTTGCTTACTGCAAAATTTAGCCAATAACGAAAAAGGGAATAACTTAGTAAAACTGTCGATGGAAATCAACAAGCGATGAACGTTACGAACATATAGAGCCAAACTCGAAAGAAACCCTAACCCTAGGATTGTGGGCAGGGGGGAATTTTAGATAAGCAACAAGTCGCACAGCGATTTCAGTATAAAACGAAGATTTAGAAGACATACGGAACGAGGCCAGCTTGTTCCTGGAGGAGGCGAAACTCAGAGCGCTCCCTCTCCTCGTGGATCTGCTTGCGGAGCTCCTCCAACTTCTTCTGTTCGGCCTCATGCTTCTGCTCCGCTTTCCACACGTTCTCTATGTTCCGCAGGCTCCCCGTGTGCCATCCCTTTTTGTTCAGAAACTTCAAAGCCATCGCAAGACGATCGACAGAGAGAAGAGAGAGCTCGACTCGAATAAATCACTATCCCGCCTGTGTCTCTCGCCTTCATTTATACGCGCTCTTTTCCTCGAGGATGAGGCCCTCGCGCTACTTTATATAGCCTTCAGCTGTAAAAGGAAAGATGAGAAAAAGCGAAAATAGAAAATAAAGATGGTTTATTGAATTCTTTTTTTTTTTTTGGGCTGAGTTGAAAAAAACAAATAAGGTTTCACCCGCTCAGAATGTTGCGTATGAGTCATAAAAAATAAAGATAATTTATTTATTTATCTATCTAAATATAAAAAACGAGGTAACTCTTTAACCTCATCATATCTTTACATTATCTGGAGAATACGCAGGCAACCAATGGCAGGAAGTGGGACCCATGATATGGACGCCTAAATCTGTTTGCCGTTGCTATCAACTCTCTCACCGTTATATTTGTATGTCTTTTTATTGGGCTATGTTTGGTGCAAAGAAATAAAATAAAATAGAATGGAAATAAAACAAAGTGAAAATAATATGATAGTGGATCTGAAATAGAATAGTCCTTCTTATTTCACCGTTTAATTTTTAACATAGAACAGAATGAAATGATTATTCTCATTTTTATTTTCATATTTGGTACACCTATTAAGCTATTAGAATAGAATAAATATTTTAAGTCAAACTAAATTTAATATATATGTATATATTTAAATATAAGCTATCATAATATCTGTCAAACTAATATGAAGCCTTTTTCAAACAAGTAAAAGTTTTCTATCTTTTCTAAATAATATATAAATTCACCAACATAATAACTTAAAAATTTCTCACAACACTATTCATATTCACCAAATACAAATTATAGTATATAACAAACATATGCATATAATACTCTAGTTTAGCATCTTTAAAATCTCAAAACATCTATAACTTCAACAAAAATATTATAAGTACTAAAGGTAGTTGTAACTCTCACGAGTTAACGAAAGCAATACTAAAAAAACTAATAAGTACTATCCACTGCCACGTACTCTCAAAAGAGATACGTCACAAGCAAGTTAAATGCAATAACTCAAATGACATTTAAAAAATGATTGCTTTGACCCATGCTTCTTTCTCCTCATCGTCAATTGTGAAAAATATTTGAGTCAAGTCACGATCACAACCAATTTTGACTGTTGCTTTATGTCGATCAACCACACTTGGGTTAACCTAACTCGGGTTAGGTTAACTTAGGGTTAAGACGACCTAGAGTTTGGTTAACCTAGGGTTAACTAATTAAGGTAGGGTTAACATAGGGTTAGGGTGACCTAGGGTTTATTAACTTGGGTCAAGTTAACATAGGGTTGGTCCACTAGAGTCAAGTTAACCTATGATTGGATAATTAGGGTCAAGTTAGCCTAGGGTTGAGTTGGAAGATGGTTTTGAAAGGTGGTTTAATGCATTTTTAGAAAGAGTTTTGAAAAACAAATCATGTTATACAAAGTACTTTGGTTGAAAATTTTTTTGAAGATCGTTTTCATGAAAATTTGACTCTAGCCAAGAATATGGTTTATATGGTTTGTGTTTGATAACCATTCCAAAGAAGGTTTCCTTATGACCATTATAACCACTATCTTGGCATGAGTATGGAGTCCAAACATCATTATGATGATGACAACTTTTTGAAACATCATTTTTAATGCAAAGATGGAGAGAATGAATTTTTGAAAACTATTTTTAAAGGAAACCATTCCAACAAGAGAGGGTTCTTATGGCCAAATAAAAGGGAGACCACTCAAGAGAGGGTTCCATGAAGCCATTCCAACCACTAAACTTGAGAGAATCGAAGCCTTGGGAACTAGAGAGTTAGAAAACAATTCTTATGCAAGTTGAAATGCAATTATGCAAAAGTGTGAGTTAGGGGGTTAGTGGGAGATTTTCTAAGGCATGACTTCTAAGGTTTTACCCTAAACTTCAAGGAACCAACTCTTGAAACCATTTTGAGAAGAATATTGAATTTGACAATAACATGAAAATAAGAGTAATGTAAGTTTTGTAGCACGTGGTTAGAAATATGAAAATGAAGCCAAGCACACAAGACATGATCAAGTTAGCAAAATGCAAGGGGTCATGAATACATACAAGGCTTTTAGGCTATACCACAAAATCAAGGGGCTCCTAGGCTATACTATCTTAAAGTAGGCTAGTGAGAGATCCCCCTACACGATGGCTCCCACTAGCTTTCCTCTAGGCATGACAAAGAGCTCTCTTGGCTCAAGCATACAAGAAAGGGGGGTTGAAGATGGGGGTTGAAATAAAGAATAACCTAAGTAGGCTAGGAGGGAGAAGAGAAGAGTGGGAGAAGACAAAAATGTAAAACAGATACCACCTTTTGCCTTCAATATGCTTGTAGTCTTCAATGGATGCCTTGGCTTGAACTTGAATGCCTTCAAGAAGGCTTGAGGGGCTAAAAGAGAGTGTTTAATGGTGTATAAGGCTATATAGGTGAAGTGTATAGGCTCGAGGGAGGTGGAACCTAGCCTAAGTGTTGGAGGAGTGGAATGTGTATGGAGATTCGAGGTTCTGAAGCAGTTTCAGTAGAGCTTCGCATCAATTTCGGAGTTAGAATATGCAAAGGGGGCAATTGGTATTTATAAGCAAAGATTTTGAACACTGGTGCATGTAAGACATGCACCTGTGCAAAATTTACACAGGCGCATGTGCTACATGCGCCGGTACTATTCCAATAGCAGAATGCCACGTGGCACCCATTGTATTGACCAAATCTCGACGGTTGATCGAAGTTTGGTCGATCTAATCAAAATTTGGGCGCATGTAGCATACGCTCCATCACCAGGAGTGTTCGTTTAAATTTTGCCTCGATAATTGAGCCAACCGGGAAGGTTCTGGAGAAAGCGGTTGCCCCAGGGGTGTTCTCTTAGGGTTTTTGGTGAACTTTCGTGCTTTCGGCAAGTTCAAACAGTGTTCAAAAGTGTGAGATATTGTCCCAGAAAAAGTGCATAAAATGGCATCTTTGCGGAGCATCTGTGATATGCTTCGTGGGGGTCGAAAGTAACTATTTTCGAGTAATGTGATCGAGGCCTTCGGGAAGCGATCTCTTCGATTGGACCATACTGATAGAAAGCACTTTGGAAATACCTTCGAGAATTTTCTAATTTACTCATTTCTCAAGTCATTTAACGGTGCGTTTTAATCAGGGAATTGGAGAAAAAGTCAACCTTGACGGAGCGTCTACGAGACGCTCCAGGAGTTGTCGAAAGTAGTAGTGTTTGAGCTATACGATGAAGGGCTTCGGGAAGCGATCTATCTGATCGAGCCATATTGATGGAAAGATCTATGAACAAACTTTCGGGAATTCTCTGATTTACGCTTTTATCAAGTCGTTTGACGATGCGTTATAACCAGGGAATCGGGAGAAAAGAGAATTAAGTGGAGCATCTGTGAGACGCTCTGGGAAACTTCGTCGAGTCGTAAGTGTTTAGCGTCGTAAAGCCTTCTTTAGGTTAGAAAAGGGTGTGTGACAAGACCCGCTGTTCCGTAACCTAGGATCGGTGTTGTTTTGGGGCGCGTTCGGGTCATCAGGGGGCAAAATGGTCATTTTGATCGGGTTTGGTTGGAAATGGTCTGTAATGGTTCGGAGCGTTGTGTTAAGTGTGCCTGGTTGTCCAGGGATGTTTTTAGGGAAGTCTTTAACCGTTCGGTGGGGTTTGTGTAGTGTTGGAGCGTTTAGGGGTAAAACAGTTATTTTGACCGGGGTTAGCCGGAATGAGACCAGAATTGGACCGGATGGCGTGCAGAGTACGCCCATCCCTTTAGTAACAATTTGGAAGGGTGGAGTTACCATTTTGAGAGATTTTAAACTTTCCCAAAACGTGCATGTCACGCCTGCTCCTAATCAAGCGTCATTAATGCCATCTTAGATTAAACGTGATCGCATAGGTCACCTACCTGTAAGCGAAATCTCAACATAATCCCAAAGATAGAAATCTTATAGGAATACATAACATCATATTAAATAAATACAAACCATCTCATAATCTTCCAACTTACATGATTAAGAGAACTCTTAATCCACACTTATGAATATTTACAATACCATAAAATAAACAAAACTCTAACAAGACTTTAATACAATGTACAACAATATACTTGACTAATAACTCAACTAAAGAGCTTTTCGAAGCTCTCAAACTCAACACCAATAGTGGATTGGACATCTCTCATTTTCTTACAAAACAATCTATGTGGGTGTGAGCTATATATCAATGTGCTCACAAGATAATTAAACTCATAATGATTGAATGACAGATATTAAATAAATAATCCACCAATAGATAAACCACCATTGAAATGTAATATCTCCTCATGTGATGCAATGTATGGTACAACACAAATGTGCACACTATTTATGATAATATTGGCCCAATATATCGATGGCTTGTTATCAAAGGATGTCCCTCTTTCAAAACCCTTTAGGTTAGCTCCCACTCAGCTAAACCTTAGGTTAGCCCCCACTCGGCTAAACCTCCTCTATGCAATGCAAAGTGTGCACACAATGTATGAATTGTATACAATTATCACCTCATAATCAAACAATCACCACTAATATGATAATAAGACGTTCAAGTCTATATGAGAAAGAATATCTTTAATTCCCACCTGATACTTGTCTTATACACACCGTTGAGTCACTCCTTTGGTTGAACTGGAGTGTTTTGATCCGCTTCTGAACCTACCAAACACCACCATATCAAACTTGATGAAATAAATGTTATAATTTATAACCAATGCTTGACTATAACTTATACACCTTAAACATGTAATTTAGAACACCAATAATGCATTATAACTTAATAGGATGTTAAACCCTTCCCCAATGCAATGTAATGTCAACTTTAAACTATAATGTTTCACAAGCTACAAGGAGTTAAAGTACCAAATTTATATCACTAGAAAGATATATGAATCTACTTTCCGACACTTCAAACAGTGCATCAATCCGAGTTTCCTAGAGAAAGTTATGGTCATTTCACTAAAGAGTGTCAAAACTATTAGAAAGAGTTCGTTGGGGCGAGAAAGTAACGAGACTTACTGGATAAGTTTGCTGGGGTGAGAAGCCAACGAGACCTTAGCGAGATCTGCTGGGCATAGCTCGAAATGGCTTCCTAACCCAAGGTTTCTCCACTCCAATCCACCATAATACTTCACATAAGCTCACCAAAAACTCCAAAATGCAACACCAAGTTAGAAGTAAGATTAAAGACAACCAATAACATATTTACCAAGATAAATCAAGGCTTTCACCATGAAAGCCCTCACCCCCTTTTCTCCTCCATCACTTCAATTCTCACATTCATGGCATGAATTGATATGTTAACATACACAATCAACAAATATGTAATGAAACAAACATAAACAAAAGATCTCTTACCTTCAACAATGAAATCACAAGCTTCCCCTTCAAATTTCTCCTCTTCTTTTCTTTTCTCTTCTTTTTCTCTCTTTTCTCTCACTTTCTTCCTTGCCAAACAATTTTACTACACAAGCTCCTTTCTTCTCTCTCCTCCCCTTGTCTTGAAGACAATTATAGAGACAAAATATATCTATCATTCCACATGTCACACACACACACTTGCTAACAACATTAGTGAAACACACACCTCACACACATGAAGCACACATCTAGGTGTTTTAGGGTTAAACCTCCACCTAGCACCTCTTTGCTTTCTCAATCCACTTCTCATCTACATGATTAACATAATTAATCACACTCATGATAATTCAGCATGATTAACATAAGCTAAGCATGAAGGTTAATTAAACTAATTAAGCATGAATTAAGCTTACTTATCATGCTTAAAAAAATGATAATCCCCCAAATGCAAGCCCTCATTAAACCATGCTAAATAAGCACATTGATTAAGGATAATCATGTACCATAAACATGCTATTAAGTTAAGTATGATGCTAACCAAATTAGGGTTTTATAATTCTTCCCTCCTTTAAGAATTTCGTCCCGAAATTCACTTACCGAACTAGAATAGATATGGATATTGATTCTTCATTGACTCTTCATTCTTCCATGTGGCCTCTTCCATTGTATGACTCCTTCATAACATTTTCACAAGTGGTATCACCTTGTTGCGCAGAACTTGTTCTCTACGGTCTAGTATCTGAACAGGTCTTTCAACATAACTCAAATCATCTTCCAACTCTAACGATTGTTGAGTTAACACATGAGAAGGATCCGGTATATATTTTCTTAACATGGAAACATGAAAGACATCATGTAACCTGGACATTTCCGGAGGTAAATTGAGTCGGTAAGCAGTAGTGCCAACTCTTTCCACAATAGTATAGGGTCCAATGTACCTTGGATTTAACTTTCCTTTCTTCCCAAATCTTAAGATACCCTTCCATGGAGATACTTTCAAAAACACTTGATCACCCACCTAAAATTCTAGTTCTCTTCTTCTATTATCCGCATAGCTTTTTTGCTTGCTTGGTGCTATCTTTAATTGCTCTTGAATTACCTTAATCTTTTCAGTTGTACTTTGAATCATCTCTGGACCCAATAGCTGTCTCTCTCCCACCTCACTCCAACATACTGGAGTTCTACACCGACGCCCATACAAAGCTTCAAATGGAGCCATCCCAATGTTGGATTGATAACTATTATTATACGCAAATTCCATTAAAGCTAGATGATCCTCCCAACTGCCTTTAAAATCTAATACACAAGTTCTCAACATATCCTCTAAAGTCTGAATAGTTCTCTCTGATTACCCATCAGTTTGAGGATAAAATGTTGTACTAAATTTCACAGTAGTACCCAAAGTTTCTTGCAAACTAGGCCAAAATCTAGAAGTGAATCTTGGATCTCTGTCCGCAACTATAGACACTGGAGCTCCATACAATCTTACAATTTCATCAACATATAATTTAACATACCTATCAAGAGTATAAGTAGTCTTAACTGATAAGAAATGAGCTGATTCTGTCAACCTATCAACAATTACCCAAATAGAATCAAATCTGCTTGAAGTTCTGGGTAATCCCACTGCAAAGTCCATAGTAATGTGCTCCCATTTTCATTGTGAAATAGGAAGAGGTTGCAATAAACTTGCTGGCTTCTGATATTCTGTTTTTACTTGTTGACAAGTCAAACATTTATCCACAAACTCTATAATTTCTCTCTTCATGCTAGGCCACCAATACACTTCCCGAAGATCACGATACATTTTTGTACTTCCAGGATGCATAGCATACAAAGATTGATGTGCCTCCTCCAAAATCTCATTTTTCAAAGCTTGATTGCTTGGTACATAAGAACGGGTCCCAAGCATTATAGTACCATTAGCATAAATGGAAAAATAAGTTCTTACCCCTTCCTTCACTTACTTCCTGATTTTCTCCAATTGTGGATCTTGAAGTTGTAGTTCCCGAATTTGATCAAATAACAATGGTCTTACCCGGAGTTGTGCTAACACTGCATCAATACTTATCATTTCAAACTCCACCCCCAAAGAAGCTAACTCTGCAAACAATTCTGCTTGGTAACATTGAATACATGACAATCTCCCGGAAGCTTTTTGACTTAAGGCATCTGCTACCATATTAGCTTTTCTCGGGTGATAATGGATGACACACTCATAATCTTTGATAAATTTCATCCACCTCCATTGTCTTGCATTTAAATCTCTTTGGGTAAAAAAATACTTCAAACTCTGATGATCTGTAAATATCTCACACGGTTCACCATATAGATAGTGTCTCCATAATTTCAAGGCAAACACCACTGCTGCTAGTTCCAAATCATGAATAGGATAATTCTTCTCGTGAGTCTTCAATTGCCTAGAAGCATAGTCAACAACTCTGCCTCTTTGCATTAACACACAACCCAGACCCTGATGAGAAGCATCACTATAAAACGGGCACTCTAGGGCATCGAATCGCCGGTCTATCCTTCTTGGGAACGTTGTCGAACTCCCATGGACTGGTTACCCAGACCCTAACATTGTCGACGCCCTTCCCTGAGGAAGGCAGACACTTCACTAACTCTAAGGACTTTTTTACTGTCCGGAGGTAAACCTTGTAACTACCTCCGACTTTACAAACAGTGTAGCAGTAGTCCAGTTCGGCAAGGCCCAGGTTCACACCCAGGCGCCGATTTATTTCTAGCATGCCAAAGAAGATCCTATATACGTTCGACGCTAACTGGGAGGGCGACACCTTATTTTTTACTATGAATTTATGAAGAAGAGGGTGGAGGGGAAACCTAAGCCCCCCTTCTACGATAGCAATGACTGGGAACGACACCCCCTTTTCGGTCTCACCCATGCGATAGTCCTCAGGATTGACCAACTCTAAGCCGATTTCATCCGGGACTTCAAACCTAGCCCTAAATGCGGCAAGGGCCGATGAACCATCTAACATTTTATGAAGACGGGATGCCATCAGGGGGCAACCGTCAAAACACAGAATGCAATGAAGAGCAAAGGAGTTATGGGCTCAAAAGACACTTACAGTGGTGGGTGCCGAAATAGCTGACGCACACGCTATTCAGAAGGCAAAGGAAAAAGAGCAAGTTTCTTCCAACTGATTAGGGCGTCGGTCTTTTATACACACAAGAGCCGTCGGTTCGTACATGGTAAAACGGCGTTAATCATGATGCTCTGCCGAAGCGTCACGTCGGCCGTCGATTCAATAATGCCCCACCAATGAATCTTTTAAAATTCCCGCCATTTATGTGGCCGGGTGACCGTTACATCCTTTGGCCGTTTCAGAATCCAAAACGACACAATGGCTGGGGGCAATTGTGGGGGAATAACCCCCGGCCCAATCCAATGGATGAGGCCCAATCTGCACAAATTAAAGTTGGGGCTGCGTTGCTAGCCCAGGTCAGAATTAGAGGGAAGGCCAGACTGCCTACCTCCTTCGCAGCACAGCCCAAACCACGAAAAGCGGGCCCAAACCGCTAGCGGTCTTTGCGCATTAAATGCAGAGTTGACTCGCATTAAATACGCAAGCGGCTGCCCACGCGACGTCAACGTGCACGTCCAGTCAGCCGGAATCCTCCGCGACGGTGCGCCAGACCCTGTGAATAATCAGGCGGCGTCAATGATGACGCCTACCCAGCAGGCCATGAGAGTCTGCTGGTAGGCCAAGGCAGAACACACTCCCTCAAAGGTTCTATAAATACCCAAGGCACTGAGAGCTAGGTATGGACAGTTAACTCCAAGTATTAACAACTTTCATTCATCTTCATCGATTAAGCTTGCTAACTTAATCTTCGAAGTGTGGTCGGCCCATTACGGGTCGACCCATTCTAACCTCTTCGTCTTGCAGGAGATATTTGGACTCATCCATTTTTGGGCTTGAGAGTTCGGCCCAGCCTTCCTGTAAAATCCCACCTACAGTTTAGATTAGGAAGAATTGAGATTCCTATTTTCCTAAAGCAAAATATTGGATTTTGTTTATAAAAAGAGATGGTTTGATTTTGTTTCAAAAAACGGAGGATGGGATCTAGTTTCCTAAACGGGGAGATTGGATTTGGTTTCCTAAAATGGAGGATTTGATTTAACATGGATTTGGAAAGATGATGTTTTGGAAATTCTAGATTTTGGGAAGACTATAGTGTTGGCCCAAGTAGGCAACCCAAGGGGGGGTGTGAATTGGGTTTTATGAAATTTATATCAAACAATGCAACTAAAAACAATTTAAGCAATGTAGCAGTGAGCAATCAAACTAATAACCAAGTAAGCAAACAATAAGATGTAATGCAAGGAAATAATATGAGCAAAGAGATGAAGAACACCAGATTTATAGAGGTTCGGCCAAACCTTGCCTACATCCTCTCTTCCTCGATCCTCTCGAAGGTATTCCACTATGTAAACTTCTCTTACACAGCTGCTAGTTTTTCTCCAAGTGCCTAGTTCACTCTTACAAGAGTTCTTCCCCAAGCTCTCAAAACCCAAGAGATTTTGTCCAAGCTTCTCTCAAACTTATGAGTGATTTTGTCCAAGCTTCACTCAAACTTTACAAGAGATTTTGTCCAAGCTTCTCTCAAACTTACAAGTGTTTTTCCCAAGCTACACTCAAACTCACAAGTGTTTTTTTCAAGAACACTCAAATTCACAAGTTTACAAACCAACCCAATAAAGGTTGTACAATCAATAACACTCTCTCAAAGAGTAGATAAACAAATTTTCAGCTCACTCAAGAACCCCCAAAATGAATAAAAATAGTGTATAAGATGTAGAAGATGAAATATCACTTTGTAGCACTTAATCTTGAGTTCTTTTCTTGTTCTTCTTGTTTTTTATCATCATATATGTGTTGGGGATCTTGTATATATAGCCTTGAGTTGCTTATAGCCGTTGGAGATGAATGGGAGACCATTTGATACGAAAACGGCGGAGTATAACGTTTAAAAATCTAGCCGTTACCTTAAATGAGTCGACTCTTTTGCTGCAAGGGTCGACTCTTTTTATGTTGCAGCAGATTTTTGAAGGTTCTGCCCAAATGAGTCGACTCTTTTGGTCCAGGGGTCGACTCTTTTGGTCTAAAACTGCACAATCAACTCTCTGTTGGAATGAGTCGACTCTTTTGTGCTAGGGGTCGACTCTTTTGATGTCCCATCAGAATTTTCAGCCTCTGTTTGAATGAGTCGACTTTTTTGCTTGAGGGGTCGACTCTTTTTAGGAAAATCCTTAACTTTTGCAATACTTCTTCAATATCTTCAAGCTCTTTAAGGATCATCCAACTAAGGTTTCTAAGGCTTAAAAAGACTTCTTCAAGGCATGTTGACTTCAAGAACACCTTCAACTCTTCAAGATGAAATCAATACACTTTTGATTACATTTAGAGTTCTTCAATCAACATCACTTCTTCCATTGATCTAAGTCTTCTTCAAAATCTTCAAGAGAGCTTCCAAGAATTAAGATCTCTTTTCTTCAATTGATCTTTCATGCTCATTTGAACTTCTTCACTTTCTTTGCTTGATCTTCATCAACTTGATTTCTTCTATAACTTCTTCCATCTATTCAAGACTTCAACATAATCTTCAATGAAGCTTCCAACTCTTGTGATTTCTTATCAATACTTTCAAGACATCTTCAAATCTTCCAAGGTGAGCTTCCATATCTTGTAAGAGTCATCTAAATAAGGTTGTAAATAGAAGATTGTTGAATGTATCAACTCATCATACTTCATCAACCTTTGATTTTTCTTGACAAGTTTCTCAACACAAGTTTTTCAATATCTACCAATGTGATAAGCAGAAGCTTACTCCCCTTTTCTTTTGTGCTTTATGCCTCAGAGCATACAAGCTTTTGCTCCCCCTTTCTTATGTAATTAATGCTTTAGTGGATTGATATAGCCATGAGGATTGAGAGTCTTCATAGTGAATAAATTCCTGAATTCCCATAAGATCTTTAGTTGTTTGCATCCTTCTTTTCAATACTTGTTGAACTCCTTGAACATCTTCAAACTCTTTGAGAATAAGATTACCTAAGTAATCTTCTTGTTTGATACTCAACCAATCAGCTCAAATATTTTCTTGTTATCAAATGAATATAATCTAATCTGCACACTCAAGTGAAATCATTAGATAACAACCACATGGTTTTGTTATCATCAAAATCAACATGGGGATCAACCTTGACTCAACATATAGTTTTGATGTAGAAAATAGGTTTTGGAAATATATAGTTTTGATATAGAAAATAAGAGGTTTTGGAAACTAAGGTTTTGAGGCCAAAATAGAGAATTGGAAATCATGTTTTTGGGAAGGAAAATTAGGGTTTCCTAATCATTGGCTCTGGGCTTGACTTAGGCTCCAAGGTAAAGAGTTTTTGGAAAGTGAATTTTTGGAAAGAAAGATTTTTGGAAGGAGATCTTAGAAATGAGTTTTTGGAAAAAGTTTTTAGGAAAGCGTTTACGGAGTGTTCTTAGAAAGTGAATTTGAATAAGGCGTTTTGGAAGGGAGTTTAGGAAGACGTTTTGGAAAATAGATCTTTGAAGGGAATATTTTAGAAAACAATTTTGGAAAGGAATTTTGAGAGAGTTTTCAAAAAGTGTATTGGAAAGAAGGAATTTTAGAACGAGAGATTTGAAAGGAGATTTTTAGAATGTCCATAAAAACATCTCACTTTCCTAAAGCGATTTTAACCATAAGGAAGTTAGAACCACTCTAAGATAGTGGTTTTGAAAGCAACAATGATTTGAAAATATGGACCATATTGGTCACTTTAAATGTCACACTTTCCTAAAGCAACCCTAGTCATGAAAAGGCTAGAATCACCTTAGGATTGTGATTTTGCAAACAAGTTTTGAAGAAGAAAATTTAATGCAAGTTTGAAAACAATTTTAATGCAAGTTTTTGAAAATAAGTTTAAAAACGAATTTTGGAAAGATATAAAATCATGATATGCACAATGCAAGTTGGGGTCGTGAACATAGAAGGTTAAAGGCTTCAACACATAATCAAGGGGGCCAAACCCACGTGGTTTCCGGTTAGACTAAAAGAAAGCCCCCGACAAGGTGACTCTTAATAGCCTAATCCTACACATGGACAGGGAAGTCCCTTATTTCAAGTATGCAAGAAAGGGGGGAAGAAGATGGGGGATTAAAATAGAAGAACACTCAAGTGGGTTTGGAGGGAGAAGAGAGAGGGGAAAGATGCGTAAACTTAAATAGAGAGCCTACCTTGTGTCTTCTTTATTTTGCTTTGCTTTGCACGGTTTGTTTTTCTTGCTTTGCTTTGGTCTTCGCTTCAGTCTTTGTCTTGATCTTCGGGAACTTGTCTTGATCTTCGAGAGCTTCGGGTTGCAGCACTTCAAGTCTTTAATGGATGCTTTGGAGGCTAGTGTATGAGTGTATATGAGTGTATGGGAGTATATGAGAGCTAGGGTTTGTGTATAGGGGTTAGGGTTTGAAAAACCTAAAGAAAACTAGGGTTTAGGGAGGCTACAAGCTCTATATATCGAAGAGTAAGGTTTTTAGACTGAATTTGCAGACCTCTTTCACGTTGGAAGAGGCTCTGTATTTATAGAGAGAAGAATAACCTGGCGCTTGTTGCAGTGGTGCCAAGCCAAAAAACACATTGGTGCCACTAGGAGTGGCACCAGTTCAATTTTTGGCTTCAGTGGCACCAGCCACTTAAGTCAGCAAGTAATGTTTCTTCAAAAGATTTGGGCGCCTGTACTAGTGACTATCATGAAATTTTTAGCCTGGCTTCACTAGGAGTGGCTCCAGAAGGTCTGGGAATGATTTGAAGGGGTCGAAAATGACCCAAAAGGCCGGAAAGGGACAGAAACCCTTAGAATAGGGTCCCGGGGGTAACGAACTTGAAGAAAGATATCAAGATGTGTTGGAAAGGTTGATTGGGCCATTAGGGACAAAACGGTCAACCGAGTTGAAAAGCTGCCGGGACAGACTAAGAATGTCTCGGAAGAAGACTCGAGATTTAGAAACATTATTTAGAATGTCCCAGGAGGTTACCGGTTTGATACCTAGAGCCGGTGTGGTCGAAAAAGGTAACTTGCCCACTAGGGGTAAAACGATCATTTTGCACCGGGTTTGCCGAAATTGACTTGGAGTGATCTAGAAAGATAATGAAAGGTCAGGAATACTATAGAAAACATTCTCGGGAGGTTACCGGTTTGATACCCAAAGTCGGTGTGGTTCTTGGGGCATTCGGATGCTTAGGGGCAAAATGGTCATATTGACTGAAAAGTCTCAAAATTGGCCCAAAACTGATTAGAAGACACCTAATCATGCCGGATTGTCTTTAAGACAATCTTGGAAAGGTGGACTTATCGTTCTAAGGCCTTAGGTACTTTCTCGAGAAACGTGCCAAAATAGCCCTAGGGGCAGTTTGGTCATTTTTCACTGAAGTGGGCTAGCAGACACCGGTGTTGACCTAGGTTTTGAGTATTTTCGCCACTCTAACGGCGGTCCCGTGATATAGGGATTTGTTGGCAATTCCCTATATCGACCTGTTTACGAGTGTTTCCGCCACTCTGACGGTTGCGATGTTTACGAGTACTTCTGCTACTCTAACGGTTCGCGATCATTCCCGAGATTGCCTGATCTCGGGAAGCTGCTAAATGGACTTAGCACCTGAGGAATCAACTTTCTCGAAAGACGTGCCGACATGGACATTTCTACATTAGCGTGCTAGCAAGCACCAAAGGTGGACCATTCTACCATCTCAGAAACTAGGGGTCTCGTCCCGGTCGACAGGTTTAAAAGGACTTACCCTTTCGAAGAACATTCTTCAAAAAACGTGCCGGATAGGATGGACTTACCACCTCGAGGAATCAACTTTCTCGAGGGACGGATTGAAATTTGAAATTGGACTCGAAGTTTAATTGGAATTGGATTTGAAAAGGAGACTTATCGTCTTCGAGAAGATGTGCCCAATGGAATTGGACCGAAAAATGCCCCTAAGGCATTTTGGTCATTTTACCTCTATTTGGGGCCGGCAGGCCCGCGAGGCGATGGATTGACTAGATTAGGATTGAAAAATTAAGTTGACTCAGAATATGTCCATATTGTTGGTCCAAAAGGCAACCCAAGAGGGGGGAAATTTGGTTTTTCGAAGATTAATAACAATTAAGATTAATTAAAATTAATCTAAGCAATGTAACAGTGATCAATCTATATACAATGCAATATAATCAGAGAAAGGAAAGAAAACAGAGCATATGAAAGAACACACAGATTTACCGAGGTTCAACCACAACCCGTGGTCTACGTCCTCACCTCAAGACCTCCTTGAAGTGTTCTTCTACTATGTAATCACCTATTACAAATAGGCTGCTGATTGACAGAGTGCTCAGCTCACTATACACAAAAACTCCTCACTGAGCTCTTCAATCTCCAAGTGGTTTTGTCTAAGCTCCACTCAAACTTCCAAGAGTTTTGCTTTCACAAGAGAACTCTCAAACTTTCAATTACAAGTGTATAAAAGTATACAAGTAACTAACACGCTCTCTAGTAAGATTAGATTTTACAATCAATGCTCACAGATGAAGACATGAAGAATATTCAAGGTTTTTCAGTGAATCAGTTAGTTTGATTTTGTTTTTATCTTCAATCACATGTATAAATGTAGCTAGAAGCTTGAATATAAACCCTTGTATTGAATCCATCCGTTAGAGGTTGTTGGGCATCATTAATGCACGTTCAGTCCGTTATAACGTTAAGAAAAATAGCCGTTATATCCAAGGAGTCGGCTCCAGGTTTGTAGAGTCGACACTTTTTGCTTCTGCATTTACCAGATGTTGTTCACTGACTTCAAGAGTCCGCTCTTCATATCAATGAGGCGACTCCTTGTTCATTCTGTCTTCACATCTCTAGCTTCTACTGTCATGAGATGACTCTTCATCTTAAGGAATCTGCTCTTTGTTCATTCGATCTTTAGCCTTTTACTTTTGTTGTCATAAGGTGACTCTGCTCATTGATCATGTCATCTTCAAGCCTTTGTGTCTGTCTCCATGAGGCGACCCTTTATTTCAATGAGTCCACTCTTTGTCTATTTAGTCTCCAGGCTTTTTGCTTCTGTGATCAAGAGGCGACTCTTCATTTTTCAACAGTCCGCTCATTGTTCATTTTGTCTTCAAGCCTTTTTGCTTCTGTGATCACGAGGCGACTCTTTATTTTTCATGAGTCTACTCATTTTTCATTTTGTCTTCAGGCCTTTTGCTTCTGTGATCAAGAGGCGACTCCTCATTTCCATGAGTCCCCTCATTGTCCAGAAATCTGCTTTCTGACTTCTAATGATCTAGCTCATCTCAGTACTGACATAAGATCTTTAAGGAGTATTTCTTTGGGGTATGATGATCAATCAAATCACTTTAACTCATCAGAGTTAACTTCTATTCAATTTGGATTGAATCAATTATTGGATATTGATCTTCTCTTAACTCTTAAACTGTTAAAGCTTCATTCGATCAATGTTCATCTTTTCTTCTTCATTTGCCAAGCTTTCTTCTTTCATTATAGAACACTCTCTTTCAATGCCAAGCTTCCTCAACTGCGTAGAGCTTCACAATGCTTCATTTTTTATTTCTTTTCTTTGATAGCAATTCTCCTTTCTTCTTTACAGATCACTTCAATTAAATTTTTGCAGGCTTGATGAAATCTCTTCATACATCTAGTCTTCATCGATTCTTTACGTTGTAGAAGAATTCTTCACTTGGATTCCATGTAGAGATCAGACAATAATTGTGAATCTTCTTTCTCAGCAACTTCAATCATATTATCTTGAATTGATCTTTGCATACTAGATGAAGTCATCTCTTGAGCATTTTCAATCTCTTCAACAATCAATTCCTCTTCAACTGATCTTTGCACCTCTTTAACTAATCTTTGCATATTTTGATGAAGTCTTCTTTTTTCTTGAGTGCAAATCAATCTACATTGAGTCTTATGCATACTTGATAGAAGCTTCATTTGAACACCTTCAATCTCTTCGAATGTAGAATATTTTGTTTGAAGTAGAGATAAGCGTCAATTCTCTGTTTGGTTCATTGCATAGCTCTTGGAATTCATTGCTTGATCTTGAATTTTTTGTCCACTCTCTTTGACATGCATTAGACTTAAGATTGAACTTTGAGTCTAAATTATGAACTTTGTTAATCTGCACACTAAATAGATTCACTAGTAAAACAACACAGGGTTTAGTTATCATCAAAATCAACATGGGAATTAACCTTGAGTCAATAAGGGTCAACCTTAAGTCAACACATATTGACTTGAATACAAGTCTAGACGGATTGAGGACTGTCGAGCGGGCAAAAATAGGGTACTTACAGGTAGAGAACATAAAGGTAGTTCTCTATGCATTAGCTGTGGAAAGCCTCATGTATGTTATGCTTTGTACTAGACCTGACATCTGTTTTGCCATAGGTATAGTGGGCAGATATCAGTCGAACCCAAGGCAGAAACACTGGATTGCGATAAAGAATATAATCAAGTATTTGAAAAGGACATATAAATTATATGTTGATTTGCTAGACAGATAGTCTATTATCCATTAGGTATACAAACTTAGATTTCCAATTAGATAAAAATTTCAAAAAATCAACCTCGGAAAATGTGTTTACTGTAGGAGGTGGAGCCATTAGTTGGAGGAGTAACAAGCATTCATGTATTGCTGATTCCACCATGGAGGCCGAATATGTGGCAACCAAGGAGGCCGTTTGGCTCAGGAACTTTCTGTTGGATCTAACAGAGGTACCTTCAGCACAATCACCTCTTACACTTTATTGTGATAATAGTAGGGCAGTTGCTAACTCAAATGAATCTAGGAACCACAAAAAGGCAAAACACATTGAGCGTAAGTATCACCTCTGACAGATCCTTTTACAAAGAGGTTACCAGCCAAGATTTTTTATAGTCATTTAGAAGGGATGGGACTTAGATATGTTACTGCATGGCTTGGGGTCTAAGTGGGAGATTGTTAGGGATTTATACTAAAAGATATGCGCTGTGTAATGGTTATAGTATTTATTAATAAATTAGTTATTCCATTTTAATGAGAATTTGTGTAAGTAATGTTTGCATTACGTTATTTATTTAATGATTATGCATGTGTGTCTCTTATTCTATATAGTAGATGATTTAGTGTGTAAAGTACGGCTTACACTCGGAAGATCAGATCATCGGTTCATATGAAATTTAAGTTTATCGTTCACAGTCTTAGATGGAACTGAACACACCATCAGTAAGATTATAGCACAAGGTTTTAATAGGTCTTTCTTGACTATGAGGAACTGTATAGTTCCAACTACTTGCACTAGCACACTTTGTGTGTATTGAACAGGACCATGTTGAGGTAATTATTTTTATACTGACTATATAAAATAATTAATGCCTCATAATTATTATGAGTGCTTATACTCTTAATCTTAATATAATAAGTAGACACGTGCATGTAGTGTTTATTGTTTTAATTCACAAAAAAAGTGAGATTCTTTGTGAGTCAATAAACTTAGTGAGTTGGACAATAACATTACGTGTATGGTGAATATTAATTATTGATAGAATCCACGTCCTAGTATAGAGATTGATGATACCCGCTTGAGGAAGCTTATAAGTTTTGATTATATCAAACTCTGCGAGTGGATTATGAATCCGGCATATCAAATAAGTTAAGTGGAAGGCCTCAAGGAATTAAATAAGTCTATTAAATTTAATTGTCAGTAATTTAATTTAATAGACGGGTATCTGTAATCTTAACGTGGGGAGATAAATAAGTATTTAATAATATGGAGCTCAAAATATAATTCCTAGTATGACAGGGAGTACAATTATAATTTATTAGTGGTATAAATTATAATTTACGAAAATAAGGATTAATCATGATTGGATTAGGAATCGTTATTTGTGTAAGAAGCCCTAATTATACTAACTCTAGGGTCCTTACTATAGCCTTTATATATATGCACTCTAAGAGCAGTTAGGGTTACACTTGCCCATAATTGAGAGATACACATTTTTGTGAGGAAGAGAAATTCTAGCAGCTGTGAGTCCACTTTCTTTGAAGTAAGGAATGTACGAAAGATATAGCAGAAGTCCAAAGATTAAGTTCGAATAATTGATCCGTGCTTGTTACTGTTGCTTGTTATTTGGGATTAAACTAGAGAGATCTCGAAGGTATGATTCTAATATCGTAAATTAGGCTACGCTAATCAAATCAGAATTTTTGGTATTATGCGTATGTATTATAGCCAGGTCGTGAGAAATTCTGCAGTTTTCAACATCTCTATCATCAATATATTTATAATGCGGACCAATAAGAACTAAGAATCATATCATGCTCAAATTAAAGCATGTACTAATTGTATTATAATAGCTGTCATGTTATAATGTACGTCAAATTCATGTTATAATATGCAATTATACATCTTTAAACACACTCGTAAAAGTTTTTTTTTCCTTCCAATCATTGAGGCTCCATTTAATTTGACGTATAATGTTTTCAGAGAAATATTTTATTCATTTTTGTTGTTTGATTGAACAAAAAGTACAGAAAATGATTTTCGAAAAGATCATTTCCTATTAAAAGACCATAAATGAATTACATATTAAAAATTTGTAAGTCATTTTTTCATTTTTCGCCCTACAAACATTTGGTACTATTTCAAACATTTTGCCGCTATTAGCATTCGGTCACCATCGTTGACACTACCACCACCCGTTGTTGTTGTTGCCCTTGCCGCCACCATCGCTCACCATTGTCGCCACTGGTGCCACCACCCACCACACATTACCACTGCTGCCATTGACACCCATCGCCACTGTCACATCGCCCACTATGACCATTATCGTCGTTGTCACTACGGCTAATTGTTAGGGACTGTAGAATTTTTCAAGACCCGACTATAGTGCATATGTATAATACTAAAAAAATTGATCTGATTAGTAGAGTCTAATCTACGTGATTAGAATAATACTTTCGAGATTTTTCTGGTTTGATTCTGAATAGCAACAGGTATAAATTTCAAAATTCTTCTGCTTTAATCTCGAACAACAAGTAACAGTGACAAGCACGAATTAATTACTCGAACTCAACCTTCAGACTTCTGTTGTATCCTTCATATACGCTTTACTCCAAAGAGAGTGAGTTCGCAGCTGCGAAAATTTTTCTTCCTTACAAAAATATGTATATCTCAATTATGAGTAAGTGTAACTCGAACTGCTCTTAGAGTGCGTATATAGAGAGGTTACAACAGGAACCATAGAATTAGTATAACTAGGGCTTCCTACGCAAATAAAGATTTCTAATCCAACCAAGATTAATTCTTATTTACGTAAATTATAATTTATACCACTAATAAATTATAATTGCACTCCCTATCATATTAGAAATTATATTTCGAGCTTTATATTATTAAATGCTTATTTATCTCACCACGTTAAGATTATAGATATTCATCAATTAAATTAAATTAATGACAATTAAATTAATAGACTTATTTAATTCCTTAAGACCTTTTACTGTACTTATTTGATATGTCGGATTCATAATCCACCTACACGGTTTGATATAATCAAAACTTAAAAGCTACTTAAGGGGGTATCATCAATCCCAATATTGGGACGTGGATTACATTAATAATTAATATTCACCATATACATAATATTATTGTCTAACTCACTGAGTTTATTGACCTATAAAGAATCTCACTCTTTTGTAAATTAAAACAATAAACACTACATGCACGTTTCTATTTATTATATTAGGATTAAGAGTATAAGTACTCATAATAATCATGAGGTATTAATTATTTTATATAGTTAGTATAAAAATAATTACCTTAACATGGTCTTGTCCAATACACATAAAATTTATTAGCACAAGGAGTTGGAACTGTACCGTTTCTTATAGTCAAAACAGATTTATTAAAATTTTGTGCTACAGTTCTACTGATGGTGTGTTCAGTTCCATCTAAGACTGTAAATGATAAGCTTATATTCTATAACCGATGATCTGATCTTTCGTATATAAGTCATACTCTACACATCAAATTATCTACTATATAGAATAAGAGATACATATACATAATTATTAAATAAATAATGCAATACAAACATTGTTTACACAGATTCTTATTAAAATGAAATAACTAATTTATTAATAAATTTTAAAACTATTACACAAAGCATGTATTTCAGTATAAATCTCTAACAACAATATCACCAGTCGTTGCCACTAGCACCACTGCCACTACCCCCCAACAAAAAAAAAAAAAAAAATCAAAACCACCACCATAAAGAGTACTGTTGTATACAATAAAATAAAAAGTCTTAGAAAATAATTTTTAGATGTCAACCAAACACCTATTAATAAATAGAAAAATAATTTTTTTGAGTAAAATGTTTTACATTATATTTTTTTGGTAAAACATTTTTTGTAAAATCAAAAGGAGCCTAAGACACTTTATTTTTGTTTTTGTTTTCTAAAATATTGAATAAGATAGGATCACTTAAAATAATTTTTTTGAGAAAGTTGGGTTTCTTTTTTATTTTATATTTTTATTGGTGTTACTATAGTTTCATTAAACAGTGATATTATTATTGATAATCAAATAATATCAACAAAAAATTAAAATCTAAATTGAAATAATCACTATTTAGGATATTAGAAATTATATTGACCTTCCTTATTTAAAAACTTACGTAAAAAATTTTTTCTCGTTGTCAACCAACTGTCTAGTATACAAATATAGTTTAATAATATTAAATTTGCGTACATTTAAACTATCTAATATGTCTTTGATATTTAGTCCAAGTAGCGAATGGAACTGCGCCACTCACAGAAGCCAATGTGTTTACCCACATGTGTTTTCCTCTGCATTCTAGTCAAACTTAGCAACAATATTATTTCTACATCGTAAATCTTCTACTATCACAGCCAAAAAATACCATAAGAAAAATAATGTCTAATCTATTACCACCATCAATACCAATGCCACCAAACTAGTTCCCATCAAATAGATATCTCTTTAATTTAAACACCACCTAATAATTACCTCTCTATCCATCTAACTACACCCACTAATATTGTAATCACATACTCATGATTTCCAAACCCAATATTAATTTTCTTAATCACTATAACCCATCATTATTACATTTGACCATAATAATGTAGCCTCAATTTATCGAGGAACCTCCAAAATTCACTCCATCTCTAGAATAACAAATCTACCATCATTATCTTCAATTGATTGAACCTAATCTCTTCTAGCCTTTCCTCGACTAACCTTGTCCTTGTAACTTAACATTATTCCCAATACAAAATATAGCAACTACACATTTTCATTCTCTCCTCTCAACATGCTCATTGGTCCTAATTTTATCATAATAATGTGGTGTCAGTCATGGGAGACCCTTGGTAGATGACATGTGATATTTAAGAAGACAGTAAATGCAGCTAGCAGTGATTTGTATAACACGTGATTTGTGAATGACGTGAAGTTAAAACCGACAGTGAGGTCGCTGAGGTCACAAGCAAATTTTAAAGCTAGCAACTGTGTTGTTTTTGGAGATTAGTTAATATCACGAGGGAAATCTTTTATGAGATGGCTTTGTCAGGACATGACTTGAAAGGATTTTTTGATGGGCTCTACTAGAGTCGAGAGGTCTGTAAAATTATTAAAAATAAAGTAATCTATATACAATTTTATTTTTTAATCTCATTTTTTATTTCTAGACATAAGATTGTCGGATCTACATAATAAATTTATGTAAAATTCATCTAATTGTGTTTAAGAGTGAGAAAATAAATTGAGAAATTAGATTAGGAGGGTGTTTGAATTGTTTTTTAAAAAAAGATAAGCCATAAACTTAAACTAGTTTTAAAAAGTGACTTATTTAAATAGTTTTTTTAAACTTAAGTTAGGTTTAAAAAGCCTGTTTATTTGTGGGAGTCAAACGTAATTTAAAAATATTATAAATTTAAATTATAAATTATTAAAAAAGTTACCATCCAAACACCTCGTATAGTAATTTCCTTAAAAACAAAGAAGTTGGGCGGTCGCATCCATTGAGTCAAGGACCCAAACGGAATTACAAATAAACATGAAGACTAAATGGTGAAACAAAAATCATCCGAACACTAAAGGAGGTGATTGCGGCTTTTATTACAGTACATAAATATATTAGAAATGGTGGTGCCATAACTCCCATTAATGTTACTCACTTCTTATTTTTATTTTTCAGTTACTCAATGTTCTAAAAAATAGTTAATAGTTAATTGAGGATATGGCTGAGAAGGTATTAGTTAAGAAAAACAAAATTATGGAAAGATGGAGAATTTAGTTTGAAAATTATTTAATGAAAATTATTAAAGAAATTAGATATTAACAGAAATTTAAGTTATGAATTCTTTTGTAAAATTAGGGTCACAAAGGTAAAAGAGGCTTTAAAGAACATGAACATGGGTAAGAAAATGAATATGGGGAAACTGTTCTTTTTACTACCCATACAAGTGCTATGATGATAGAAGTTTGCAAGTCAACATAAGTTGTAAATTCTTTTGCAAATTTTCACCACCCATATGACGTCTGTGTTGATTTGTAACAAACATGCGAAAAACAGTTGTGAAAAAGTTCTATGTATAAAATAAGTTATTATATATATATATATATATATTTACAATAAAATACAATTTTTTAAAAATTATCTCTTTCGTATTTATATTTGAGAGCTTAAATTTAATTTTAAATTACATTAGATAGTTGAGATGAGTTAAACTTTTTTTTCAAACCCAAATCCAAACCCAAACTCAAACCCAAATTATACCCCGCCCAAACGCAGCGTCCCCAACACACAACCTGCTCTGCTTAAAGTTTTCTCTGTTTTCATCCAAACTTCGGTGGTGATTCAAGCTCTCCAAGCTTCAAGCTCCGGTGGTCAGCTCTCTACAGGTAAGCATATCTCCCTCTCACTCTCTCTCTCTCTCTTTCTCTCTCTTCCTCTTCTTTTTACCAAAATCTTGACTCTTTTTCACCGCAGACCTACCCAGTGCACACCATCATCACTTCTTCACCTCAAAATCGAAGAAACGCACTTGCATAAAAAACGATTTAAACACGACATCGGTGAGGGGTTTGTGAAATTCACAAAATTGCTGGGGCTCGAACACGACACCGGTAAGGGGTCGACTGTTCGAACTCGAAACCTTGGACGCACAAATCACAAGCCCATTTCCGCTCTTCGCTTGCGGAACACCAAGAACAGAGCCCGCAAAAGATTTACAATTGCTTCGGCCATTTCACTAGATAGGTTCTTACTGACATATGTGGGCCGAGGTTCTGCTTCTGCCTCTAGGTTTACTTCGATCGCACATCCACCGCCTCGAGCTTTTTATGTGAACCCATCATGCTTCCACCGCCTTAAGCTTTATATGTGCATTCATGCTGTGGCAACTAGCAGGTAAGGTACGAAAGCCCCTACAGGTAAGGTAAGAGTCTTTCTCCATGACTCTTCTCTGTTTTCTGAATTTTTTGTGGATTTTGATATGAATGGCAAATCTTCTATGTTTTAGAAAGGTTTGCGTATGGTAAATTCACTAATCATAGACATACCTTGATGAAAAGCCTGCCAATTATTTGCTAAAATTCCTTCAAGAATACATCTACAATTGTTAAAAAAAGGCAAGAGTTGCATCCCATCAAATTTTTATCCTTGATCTGCGCTGATTTCTTTTGCAGATGGCTGCAATTTCAATCATGTTTTTAGAAAATTTTCAACTGATTATTGTACAAAAACCAAGATTTCTATTTGTATACAAAATATAAGATTTTAAGAAACAGACGTTTTGAGCACCATGAATGTATTAGGTGCAGTTAATGTGGGCTCAATTACAGACACAGAATGTTTGGCTCAACATTTGTAGCATTCTCATGGGGAATTTTTATCTCTGGGGACAACCTGCAGCTACATTGTTGGATGATGCTTTTACTGCTATTTGATTCATCATTTTCTATTGAAATAGCTAATCTGATGCTTAGAACTGTTTGTAAAAATTGAAAACTCAGTACGGATACATTTTGTTTCGGTTTGGTATGCTATATTTTACCACTAGATATGCCCCATGTCTAGGGCACTCCCTTACAAATTTTGGAATGAGTTTGATCTGATTTGAAAAAAATAAGAACTTTCAAGATCAAACAATCACCATAACTATAGAATTGAAGACAAAATTATTCTGAGTTGTTCTAATCGTGTGAATCTCTAAAACATTTTTAAAAGCTAAGCTCCTTTACTATATAAATATTTTGAACTAAAAATTTGTTTCCTGTCTTCGAGAAAACTTTCAATAAAAATATAACAGCTACATATGTTTTTAAGGATAGTATTTCTTTTATTCTCTTTATCACCACTACAATACTTAAATCTTGGTGAGAATGGTATGTGCTATTTTATCATTACAAATTTATCAGTGTGCTGCCATAGGTGACACCCAATCTAACAATTACATCCACCTTTTACTTTTATCTTTTTGTTTTAACAGAAAATAAAAGTAATGCAAATTTTGTTCAATACACTCTGAAGTCTAAACTATATTCTTAAACGAAAATTAAAATCATCCAGAATTAAAGGAAAAGTAGATGGAAATATTTTATAGAGGTTTTCATTGATCTCAAACGAATGCAAGAAAAATACCCACTCTCAACTTCCCCAATTGCCAAACTTGGTAAGTTTTGTCATGAGCCATTTTGCATGAAAGGATGGAGGTTGGAAAGATGAAAAAGGGGGAGAGAGTGCTAGTTCCTTTCTTGAGCAAAATAATAGTTAGTGATTTAGTGCACATTTATTGCAAAACCCAGTATACTTTGTCCCCTCTCACCTTCACCCCTCTATATATCCCCACTCTCGCTCCCTCTCTCGATCACATGAGAGGTGTCTCCTCACAATTGAATGCAAGAGCAGGGAAAGAGAAGCAAATAGAGAGGGAGATAAGAGTAACCATTGAGGTAAGAATCTTACTGCGGGACGTGGCCTTCAATGACAGCTAACCACCTCTCCCTCTCACACTACAACAACCCATTTTCTCCTGAGTAATGTTATACAATCAGAAAATTCATACAGAATTTATAATCAGAATAATGTGTCTAAGTTGTGGTCCGATCGTTTCATAATAAAGAACCTATCAAGGTGCATATTAATTACAAAACTGTCATTGTCATATCATTCTGGTACAAAATTCTGTACAATAATTCTAGAAGAATAGCATTTTTCTTTTCTCCCTCTAGCATAACGCAGTGTCCAATATTAAATTCAAATTGCTAATAAAATGTAAAGATATATTATGTGATACAAAATAAATATTGCAATGTATTCTGTGGTATATTCGAGATAAAACTTCAAATTTCAAAATCATGAACACATGGTGCGATTTACTAACCACAAATAGCATGGAGGAACTACCATAAAATAGCCCATGCACTGTTTTTCTCTCTTCTCTTTGTATTGATCTTGCACATCTTTTATAACCCAAGAATACATGGTGGATTTCACTATGAGACTTCTTTTTATAAAACAACTCAAATGAACATTCTGGCAAAGAAAGAAAGCCAAAAGCAAAATTAATGAAAAGTTATTTGAAATTGTTAGGGATTTATACTAAAAGACATGCTTTGAGTAATGACTTTAGTATTTATTAATAAATTAGTTATTCTATTTTAATGAGAATTTGTGTGAGTAATGTTTGCTTTGTGTTATTTATTGATTATGCATGTGTCTCTTATTCTATATAGTAAATGATTTGGTGTGTAGAGTGTGGTTTACACACGGAAGATCAGATCATCAGTTTTTATAGAATATAAGTTTATCATTCACAATTTTAGATGGAACTGCACATACCATCAGTAGGATTAGCACAAGATTTTAATAGGTCTGTCTTGACTATGGGTAACGTTCTAGTTTCAACTCTTTACAATAGTATACTTTGTGTGTATTAAACATGACCTTGTTGAAGTAATTGTTTTTATACTGACTATATAAAACAATTAATACTTTATGATTATTATGAGTGTTTATACTTTTAATCTTAATATAATAAATAGACACATGCATGTAGTGTTTATTGTTTTAATTCACAGAATAGTGAGATTCTTTGTAGGTCAATAAACTCAGTGAGTTAGATCATAACATTACGTGTATGGTGAATATTAATTATTAATGGAATTCACGTCCCTGTATAGGGATTGATGATACCCTCTTGTAGAAGTTTATAAGTTTTTATTATGTCAAACCCTGTAGGTGAATTATGAATTCAACATATCAAATAAGTTAAGTGGAAGGTCTCAAGAAATTAAATAGATCTATTAAATTTAATTGTTAGTAATTTAATTTAATAGATGGGTATCTATAATCTTAACGTGGGGAGATAAATAAACATTTAATAATATGGAGCTCAAAATATAATTCCTAGTATGATAGTGTGCGCAATTATAATTTATTAGTGATATAAATTATAATTTACGTAAATAAAAATTAATCCTGGTTGGATTATGAATTCTTATTTGCATAGGAAGTCTCAGTTATACTAATCCTATATTTCTTGCTGTATCCTTTATATATGCGCAAGCTAAGAGGAGTTAGGGTTATGCTTGCTTATAATTGAGAGATATACCTTTTTGTGAGGAAAAAAACCTTAGCAACTGTGAGCCCACTTTCTCTGGAGTAAGGTATATACGAGGGATACAGTAGAAGTTTGAATGTTGAGTTTGAGCAATTGATTCGTGCTTGTCGCTGCCACTTACTATTCGGGATCAAACTAGAGAGATCTCGAAAGTATAATTCTAATAACGTAGATTGGTCTTTGCTAATTAGATCAGTTATTTTTTTCATATTATGCATATAAACTATAGCCGGGTTGTAGAAAATTCTGCATTTCTCAGTAGAAATATGAGCAAATACAAGCAAAAAAGGGGAGCCCACGCACATGAAAGCATTTTGCAAAACTAAAGTTTGTGGGCATGGCCATGACGGGGGACCTGTTGGGAATTTATACTAAAAGACATGCCTTGTGTATTGGTTTTAGTATTTATTAATAATTGAGAGATACACGTTTTTGTGAGGAAGAGAAACCCTAGCAGCGGCGAGTCCACTCTCTATAGAGTAAGGCGTGTATGAGGAATATAGCAGAAGTCCGAAGATTAAGTTCGAGCGATTACTTCGTACTTAGTGTTGATTCTTGTTATTCGGGATCAAACCAGAGAGATCTCGAAGGTACGATTCTAATCACGTAGATTAGGCTATGTCAATCAGATCGAAATTTTTGGTAGTATGCATAAACACTATAACCAGGTCGTAGAAAATTTTGCAGTCCCCAACAACTGGTATCAGAGCCTTGGTTGATACTGTATACGTATAATACCTACCATGTTCTCCAAAAATCGATTCCATGCATGCTTAGGATAAAACGTGAATCTGTGCTAACCTCTGTTTTGCAACGTTTTGCCTAGTTATTATGGTTAAATGAATGTATGTTATGTGATTGTGGTTTTTTACATGATTCTTAGATTGTGAACTTCGGTTTAAGGAGGCATAGAATCAATTGTAATAATTATTTTTCGAAGCATGGGAACTCCACTGTTTTGGAGATTTTGATTTATTGTATTCTGGAACTCCACTGTTTTGGAGATTTTGATTTATTGTATTCTGGAACTCCACTGTTTTGGAGATTTTGATTCCTTGTATTCTGTAACTCCATTGTTAGGTCGATCCCCGTCATCGGGGGCACTGCCTCCGAACCCCCGTAACTCAGCGAAGTGGCAAATAAGGATTCTTGATGATATCATGGCGCGATTGGACTCCTCATCACTTTGGAGTGATTTCTTGACCATAATAACTAGGATCTTGATTATATCTTGCTTATCTTGTTTGTCTATGATTATTATCTTTTATATTCTTGTTGTTATGTTATTAGCATGGGAGAACATGGATAATAAATAAAAGATAAATGATCTTTAAGTTGTGTTTTAATTATATAAATTTAAGATTTCAATTTTGGTTTATATGTGTTCAACTAGAGAATAAAATTAATTCCCATGCTTTAATTTAAATTTTTTTTCAAAATTAAGAGAATTTAAAATTTTATTTGTTGCACATATATGAGTTACCAATATTGAAATATTATATTTATTGGATAATTAAACACATGACATCCATTATATATTA
>CM065398.1:34867500-34875000 GCA_033060915.1 Euryodendron excelsum
CAATTAATACCTCATGATTATTATGAGTGTTTATGCTCTTAATCCTAATATAATAAATAGACACGTGCATGTAGTATTTATTGTTTTGATTCACAGAAGAGTGAGATTCTTTGTAGGTCAATAAACTCAGTGAGTTGGACAATAACATTACGTGTATGGTAAATATTTATTATTGATGAAATCCACGTCCTTGTATATGGATTGATGATACCTCCTTGAGGAAGCTTATAAATTTTGATTATGTCAAACCCTGCAAGTGGATTATGAATCCGACATATCAAATAAGTTAAGTGAAAGGTCTCAAGGAATTAAATAAGTCTATTAAATTTAATTGTCAGTAATTTAATTTAATAGACGAGTATCTGTAATCTTAACTTGGGGAGATAAATAAACATTTAATAATATGGAGCTCGAAATATAATTTCTAGTATAACAGGGAGTGCAATTATAATTTGTTAGTGGTATAAATTATAATTTACCTAAATAAGGATTAATCCTGGTTGGATTAGGAGTCCTTATTTGCGTAGGAAGCCCTAGTTATATTAATCCTATGGTCCCTGTTGTAGCCTCTATATATACGCGCTCTAAGAGCTGCTAGGGTTACACACTCTACACATAATTGAGAGATACACGTTTTTGTGAGGAAAAGAAATCCTAGTAGCGGCGAGCCCACTCTCTCTAGAGCAAGGCGTGTACGAGGAATACAGCAGAAGTCTGAAGGTTAAGTTCGAGCGATTACTTCGTGCTTAGTGTTGATTCTTGTTATTCGGGATCAAACTAGAGAGATCTCGAATGTACGATTCTAATCACATAGATTAGGCTATGCTAATCAGATCGAAATTTTTGGTAGTATGTGTATACACTATAACCAAGTCGTGGAAAATTCCGCAGTCCCCAACAGGACCAATTTTACTCCTCTCTCTAAAACTCTAAAGCCAAAGACCCCCCTCCCTCCTAACAAAATTTCTTCTCTCTAATACTACCCACGGAGGAACTACTCTCACACCTGACAGCACCACACTAAACAAGCATGAACCACCACTACTAGCTCACCTATACAATCGCACCTTCGTCTTCCACCACCCAGGTAGAGACCCAATAAATCGACACACCAGTCTCTTCTTTTTCACCATTTCTAGTGGTCACCAGACCTCGATCACCACCATAACCAACCATCATTTCTCTTGCTTTTTTTTTCTTCCTCTTTTCTTTTCTTTTCTTTATTGTTAATTGTCGGAATTAATAAGAGAGGGAAGACATGAGGTTTGAATAGCAACTCTTTTGTAATTCATTCTACAACATGCTTTTTATGTATATTATTTAGTTCTTTTAACTTATTGTATATGTGTTTTGCATTGCTTTTTTTTTTTTTGTTAATATGTTTATAATACTACTTAAGCACATAGTGAAATTGTCTCATTAAAATAGAGTGAAATTGAAGTATAAAAGGAAATTGAGAAAAAAAAAACCCTTTTCCATTGTGTTTTTTTACACCTAATTTAAAACTATTAAATTCAACCTAAGGTTACATTGATCCAAATTTTGATGAGAAATTGGACTAAGAGATGAAAATGTTCGCATTTTGCACTCCTTAGTCTTCTCTCTTTCTCTTTTGGGCATTTCAGCTGTTTTTTTTTCTTTTTCAGCTTCATTGTAGCTATTGTGATTGGGTTGAAAAAATGAAGGTTTTTTTTGCATATGTATTAACTGGTAAATCCCATCGTGCAATAATTGGTAAATCTCATCAGCTGTGTTAACTGGTATCCCATCGTGTGAATTATATTGCATGTGGTTCAACCCTCGTAATTGATACATTGGGATTTGATCATTTATGTAGCTCAGAGGGTTATTAAGTTTAATTTTGGCAATGCACGATGACCATTTATCTGAATGGATGAGAAGCTGAATTGTTTCATTCTTATATGTCAACAGGTTAACAATATTATGTCCGAAGTTTCGCAATTAGTCTTGACTATTACAATATACAATATCAAGGACAAAAGCTTTAATTAACTGTAGCACAAAGGAATATAGAAGTGGCCTTATGTGCATGCTCGGGGATTCTTCTTGGCTTACTGAATAATTGGTTTTATTGCCCTCCGTAAGACAGATACATTGTGCTCCAATTGTTTCATTCTTATATGTCAATTGGTTATTGCTTTATTAAGATGTAATATTGTGGATATTTAGTTTATGTTTCGTGTGGATGTTTTAAAATGATTTTTGTGTTGGTTGTTGGATAATGGGAATATAATTAGATTACATGATTGATTGGTTGGTTGCCTGATATTAAAAAATATGTTTTGTTAGGATTTTAAACAAGTTTATCTTTAAAATGCTTTTAGAAGAATTTATAAATGGATTCATGCAGTTTTGATCTAGAATTTTTCAAAATAAAAACTATTTTACATGGTTGGTTGGTTGATGTTGAAAAAAATATTTTGTTGGGATTTTGAACAGGTTTATCTTTAAAAAGGTTTTGGAATAATTTACGAATGTACTCATGCAGTTTTGATTTAGAAATTTTCAAAATAAAAACTACCTATCAAACTGACTTCATGTATGATTAGGAGTGCAGTAGTGTCATGGTCTGCTTTTCCGCGCTCCATGATTGCTCAAACTTGTGCCAAACTTGTGCTCAAAGGTTGCCCAAACTTTGTCCAAGTATTGCCCAAACAATGCTCAAACAAAACCCAAGACAACCCCTTGGTGTCTCAAGGATGGCTTAAGACAACAACAAGAAGGCAGCCAAGTGGGGGCAAACTAACCTCACTTTGGCTTATGCCAACAGTAAAGATGAGGAGCGACATAACCTCACCAGTATTTAACTATGTCACGAGTTACACTTCATGGTTGGGGCCATGTCCTCATTCTCCAATCTTGTGCTAACCTAAATTTGTCTGTACATATTGTATAGAGTCTAGGAGCGTAGGTTTGACGTCGGATGCACGCGTAGATTTTCCCTTGTCAAGGTGTGCGGCGTCCAAGTGAGTCGTGTCCTAGCCCTATCAAGAAGAGGTGTTGTAATTTTTTCAAAAGGTTAGAAAATTAGTTTAAGGTCATATATAAATGTTTGTAAAAGGGTTTTATCAAATTCCTTGTAAATTCCTTGGGTTGGACTTCAAGAGGAAGGCCATGACTGCTTTGGACTGGTAATTACCATATTGCCATTCCACTTCTTGTGCGACGGACAGCACAAGTTGCACATTGTATGCGCCATGCCCACCAATGAGATTGGAAGTTTGTTCTCAGCCACGAGATAGTTGGAGGCCAAGTGTGAAGAGCCAAAGAGATGATGGTCGAGACAATGAATACAAGGTGCCTATCAGTTACTCCCACCTAAAAAGGGTGGAGATTTCAAGCAATGTAAAGCTTCGGAGGAGGGAGCGGTTCTCAAATCCATCAAAGGGTCTTCGAGACGGACTTTTAAGGCTAAGCCAAGAGGGCAACGAAGAGTTAGCCCATGCAAGGGCAAAGAGGAGGTAGAGGTTTCAACTCCATTCAAGGGTCTTGAAGACAGACTTTCAAGTCCACGCCAAGGGGTAACAAAGATCAATGCCCATAAAGGGCACAAAGTTCAAGTGCGGGGATGCATTCAAGGAGGCGACTTAGAGATAAGACTTCTAAGCCATTCGGCCAAAAGTGTAGCCAATTTGACCCAGCAATCAGAGTGGCGACTTGGAGACGGACTTCCATGACACCCGGCCAAGGTGGCCAAATCAAAGAAGCACTCAAGAAGGCGACCTAGAGACAAACTTCTATGGCGCCCGGCCAAGATGGCTAATTCAATTCAAAAGTTGAAGGTGACGACTTGGAGACGGACTTCCATGACGCCCAGTCAAGGTGACCAAAATAATCAAGCATTCGTGGTGGCAACCTAGAGACGGACTTCTATGGCGCTCAATCAAAGTGGCCAATTCAAGTCAGAGTTCGAGGAGGCAACTTGGAGACGGATTTCTAAGGTGCTTGGCCAAGGAGGCCAAATTAACCACTTCATCAAGAGGAGTGGGCTTTGGGTATGAGCTTGTGCCGGGAGTGGCTAAGCCGTGCGCCCCATTTCAGTCAGATATCTTCGAGAGGCAAGAGCTAGAGAAGCAGCTCATTAAGTGACGAGATAGTCCGAGGGGCAACATCAAATTTCAACTTCAAACTATTAAATTCCTAAGTCACCGAGGACGGTGACATGTTCAAGTGGGGGAGAGTGTTATGGTCCGCTTTTTCGCGCTCCATGACAGCTCAAACTATTGCCAAACTTGTGCTTAAGGGTTGCCCAAACTTTGTCCAAACATTACCCAAACAATGCCTAAACAAAACTCAAGACAACCCCTTGGTGTCACAAGGATGGCTTAAGACAGCAACAAGAAGGTAGCCAAATGGGGGCCAATTAATCTCACTTTGGCTTATGCCAACAATAAGGGTGAGAGGCGACATAACCTCACCAGCATTCAACTATGTCATGAGCTACACTTCTAGGTCGGGCACATGCCCTCATTCTCCAGTCTTGTGCCAACCTAAATTTGTCTGTACATATTGTATAGAGTCTAGGAGTGTAGGTTTGGTGTTGGATGCATGCATAGATTTTTCCTTATCAAGTTGTGCGGCGTTCAAATGAGTCGTGTCCTAGCCCTATCAAGTAGAAGTGTTGTAATTTTTTCAAAGAGCTAGAAAATTAGTTTAAAGTCATATATAAATGTATGTAAAAGGGTTTTGTCAAATTTCTTGTAAATATTTTTTTAGATCTATTATGACTCCTCGTAGGGGCGTTACGTTTTGTTGTATCAGTTCATGAATGGCTTAAAAAACTATTATAAATAGGGGGTATGCTCCTACCACCGTCCACCCCACTACTTCTTATATGGAGGTTGATTGACGGTTGGCTATTAACGCTTGATTTTAGCTTCCAAATGAGATGATTCAGATTTGGCTCGCTTGTCAGACGGACTTGGCAAGCGCTGCACGAGCCTCACTTGTGACTGCCTAGCTCACAAAGTGTCGGTCCATGATACGTAAGTACGTAAGCATGGGTCATCCCTAGTATATATAAGCTACAAGTCAAATCCCACAGCTAGTGACAACTTGTGTTATGTATATAAGCTGCTAAACCGAAGTCTTAGTAGATGACTGGTTACACCTTGTGACTCAGAAGTTCAAACTGCATCCTTCCTAAAATCACTAGGCCTTTCAATCTTTTGCAGAATAGTATTTTTGGATGTAGCTTATTTAACCAGCTTATGAAAGTATTTTGTTTTTTTCAATTTTTAGCAGTTTTTTTTTCTAAAATTCATTTTTATTTTTATTGTTTTGAACCTTTAGATTATGTACACTGTCATAAAAAAATAAATTAAACTTTTGTTAAAAAAAACCACTAAATACTAAGAAAAGCCATTTCATACATGTCAGTCTCCCCGCAAGCAGCTCTGACCTTTCATGTGTACAGGACGACACAACATGTTAATGAGAGGCCTTCGATTTCTTAAACTTGAAAAACGGTATCTTTACTGTGGCAAGGAAATGCAACAATATCCGTATTGTACCCCTACCTCATGTTTCACCATGCTCAATGTTGGTGCGCAATTAGAGCTAGCCCATAGAATTTTTTATTTTTTTTTGGAAACAGAAACTGAATTAAATTAAAAGATGAAGCTGTCTGTAGGCTCTAAAGCCGATACAAAACGAGGGGTTAAGATGTCCATTTGGTCATTGAGTACAATAGGCAGCACAAAAACAAGAGGCTTTACAAAATTAACATTATAGTCCAAATGAGCTGCTGCAAAAGAATCTAGACAGTCAGCCACTGCATTTGCCTCCCGATAACAAAAATGGATTTGAACACCTTCAAGTTGAGCTAGGAACTGGAGGCAGCCCTCCAAGAGAAGTTGTAGCTTGATTATCTGGGTTCGCTTCCTATACAAAGCATAAAAAACAGTGGTAGAATCAGTTTCAATAATTAGGGGACCTAAACGATTATCAACTACCAGCTGCAACCCTTGACGAAGAGTCCAAAATTCTGCGATGGTGTTAGAATTACAGCTAATTTACCAGAAAATCTTGAGAGAACAGTACCATGATAATCTCTGATACCCCCCAAATACCAGCATGTTCCGGATTACCTCTTGAAGAACCATCAACGTTAAGTTTAACAAAATGAGGAGGTGGAGGGGACCAAGCAATAAGAATTTGAAACGGAGAAGACAGTAGTGGGGGAAGAAGCAGTTGATGTCAAAATTAGAGCAGCATTGGAACGAACACAAACTATATAGATGGCGAGGGTTATTTTGAAAAAGAGCTTCATTTCGACTATGCCACATACCCAAAAAGAGAGTGGGAAGGGTAATGCATATAGTAGTATCATGTGAATAATGAAAAGATTGGTGAAGGTGGAGCAATATGTGGAAGTGAGGGGAGAGAGGGGGGAGATAACGAAACTGAGAACGAAGAACGCCCCAAGGTGGACAATCAAAGAAAATGTGATAAATATCCTCCTGATGAAAACACAGATGGCAATGAGAATGAGGAATGATGTTCCTGCTATAAAATAACTTAGCTGTTGGAAGACAATGCTGAGAAAACATCCAGAGAAACATTTTAGCACGGTAAGGGATGGATAGAGCAGACAATGCTGAGAAAACATCCAGAGAAACATTTTAGTACGGGAAGGGATGGATAGAGCCCACAAAGTTTTTCATGGAAGAGCAGGAAGTATAGTAGGGAAAAACTTATGAAAAAGCCAAAAATAAGCGGACTTGGTAGTGAATAAACCCGTGTTATTAGGAGTCCAAATAGGACTGTCCAATAGTTAAGTATAAGGGATGGGTATGGCTTTAATTTGCTGAATCAAGAAATCCTGCACATAAGGTGTAATAACATACAACTTCCAGCACAACTCGTTCTCATTTAAGGAGATAAGATAACCAAGATCACCAACAGTGAGGCACTGAACCATCGTCAACTTGTACATTCCCTACATATCTCACGTATTAATCTTCCACTCGCATTGGCTGTAGGCAATGCTCTTGGCAGAAAGATGTGCAGGAACAACCCCAGCTTCTCCTTGAAGTTTCAATCTAAAGGGCCAGTAGAAAGTTCATGCCCTGTTCTCTCTTTGTTAACATGTCAGGAAAGTTTATACAATACAAATCATCTTCACATAAGAACTTTCAGGATTGGTTTGAACAGAATCCAAGAGGTAAACATAGTTATTTTGATACTATGAAATGGTTTACTGTTTTTGCCACGGTTAATTGGCAAATCTGGCAGAATAGAAACAAAGAAACTTTTGAAGGAAAAACTAGTGAGGCTTATGCACGCGCTATGAATGCTATAAATTATGCTAGAGATATTAATGAAGCTTTTCTGCTCGATGATGACCTAGCACCGAAACTGATTAAGTGGTGTCCTCCAAATGCAGAAGTGAAGCTGAACATCAATAGAAGCTCGAGAGGAAACTCAGGATTAGCTTTGGTGGTCTATTCAGGGACGAAGAAGGAAGATGGACCCATG
>CM065398.1:34887500-34922500 GCA_033060915.1 Euryodendron excelsum
GGTTCTAGTGGAAGAAGTTACCTTGAATCTCATGTTGGTTTAGAAGTCCAAATGGTTATTTGATGATGGTAGAGGTATGAATAAATTCCAAAACGGAACCAACATGCAAGAAAGACATGGAAATATATAAACATAACTAATAGAAGTACTCTGCCACTAGGCTGAACACACACAGAGGGCACATTCATAAATAGTTGCTCTTACCTTGCTCTTCTTCTTCATCTCCACTTTGAGTTGTGAAGAATGGGGTGAGGTAGTTCCTATCTAATGCTGTGAATGATGCTGTGCTGCAGGAAGAATCAAAAGCTAGATGTATGAGGAAATCAATTAAAAAGATGACCTCATACAGAGCTAAATCTGACAAAAAAGGTCCCCTGATGGTAGACACTTCCTGGTACCTTTTGTGAAACTCTTTAAGTTTCATCTTGAGCCTGTTCCCAGATGATGAATCCCCATCATAAGAAGGGGCAACATAGCCAATGTTCCCTTCAAAGCTCTGGAAGTAAATTGGAAGTAGAGAAAAGGAATGAGATGTGGATTTGTTACAAGTTCACCAATCATCATTCTAATTACATTGGTGGCCTCTCCCAACTATTGATCAAGTAAAACTGAAGTTCTGAACACTTAAGAGAGAGACATTGTAAATTAAAAGGAGAAAAGTGCACTTGTTTCATTTTCAGTTGCAGAGATTGAACTAAAGTTACTGAACCAGGCATCCCTTTTTGTTCTTGCTGAGAGAAGTATCTGAACACAATGTGCATCTTTTTCTTCTTCCTGTTTATGTGTGTTTCATTTTCCTTTTGTATGTTTTGTTTTGTTTTACTTCCCCACAGACAGACAGAGAGAGAAGGGATTTTTTTTTTTTTTTTTGGGGGGGGGGGGGGGGGGGGGGTTTGTGGTCTGTAAAGATCTAGTTCAACTGTCACGCCTATAGTCCAAACTAGACTAGAAATATAAACAAGAAAAGAAAAATTGATATGCAAGCTACTTGGCATGAAGTTGTTACCATTTAAAATAATTTAAGAACCTATACATCCTTTCTTTATAAAACTTAAGGGCATGAAGTTATGCAAGCTACTTGGCCTCAGCTCATCAAGAGCAAATTTGGCAACTCAGACAAACTGAAACTTGTTTCCAATACTCATGGTGACTGACTGATCAGTGTATCTCCTGTAATTTTGCAATATAATTTCAAGTGGAAAAGTATGATGTAGCACTTTTTTTCCCTTCTTTATGTTTGTTGTCTGTTACATGTGACAGCCATAAATTGGAGTGGAGCATAAGCACTTGGCTTGGCCGTGCTACTTTGCACTCCTCACCATGCAACGGATGGATGGGGGTAGGGATGGTTGTGGTGTTGGGGGTGTTTGGTTGTGCTACATATTTTCCACGGTTATGCTCCTCTATGCAGAAGCCATATTTTCAATTATTACCAGTTTTTAATCTGCAAGAAGTGTATATTCAGCATTAGCAGGCAATTATGCTTCAGATACAGATACATTTGCCTGGAATAACAATCTAACTAACTGGTTTTGCCCCACATCATGCATGTGTATATTCATGAGGACTTTGTTTAGCCAATAATAAACCCAGATGCTCAGGGATAAGGCAAGATAGCACACTGAGGGAAAGATATGTATTTTTCTTGATATGTGCTTGAGGAAAAGGAGATATTTCAACTCTCCAAGAAAAGAAAGACAGAAATTGAGAACTATAAGAACACTTCTATAATATCAAGAAGAATTTGTATACATAAAAAGATGCACCACGAGAAAACTTGGAAAACATTCTCAAAGATGGTGTGTTCTTGAGAAGCTATCAAAGAGTGATAAACTGACAACATAGAGGGACAATGTGTCGCAAATCAGTTCAAGCTAAATTAGAGTGATTTCCAGGAGATATAATTCATCTCCACTGAAGATAGCTAAGTAAGATTGCTTGCATGAAATTTGTAGAAAAACAATATTGACGGGGAGTGCTTCGAGTACCCATCCCAGCAGTCAAACTCCTTCCTGACCCGGCTCACCTGCCTCTGAAGCTGGAATGCCTTTCTAGAGGAGGCTACCCGAGGAATCGAAAAGTTTGAAGTGGGATGTGGAATGTGATTGGTGATGGATGGTGGTTATGAAATCGGTTCGGGATCATCTCGCATCTAGCTCTGCTGTTGAGGCAATTTAAAGAAACTTGAAAAAAATTTGGAAAACTGAAAAAGAAGGATATTATAGTTCTCAAAGTTTTAAAAGAAAGAACAAAATAATTTCTAAGTATCTCAAAAACCCCAAAAATGTAAAATACTATTCTATTATGTAGATGGACCATTCTTTGGTAATGAAATTTATGGAACTAACAACTAAATGATGTTTCTCGAAACTTACTTCACCCAAGGGACCATCATGGCCATCCCCTACAACTTGTAGAGCTTCGAGCATGGTACCTGTCGATCCTCCTATCAGTAAGACCTGCAACATTGTTTAGAAGGTTAGAAGCAAATCACATGAACATAAAGGAGCAAAGGACTATATTAAAAATAGTTACAAGCCCGTCAAAAGTACCTAATAAAGGAGAATTGCAGTTATTTATAGACCGTAAAAGAGACCAAAGTTGCTAAATCTTGTTGTCCATCATATCATGTCTAGAGATTGGGAACAGGAATTACAAGATAAAACAAAGAATTCATGTTTTCACATACACACAAACATGATGCAGAATGCACTTCCATAGTCCATCTAATGAAATTTCTGGATCTCCATTGTAGAGGCAAGTGCCAATCTTGCTTCAAGATGCCATCAAATTTTCCGGAGGACTGAAAGCTTCAAAAGGACATCCCCATTACAATTTGCTAACAATCATGAACCCGATAATCATTAGGTGGCCTCCAAGTTGGTTACAGGAATATGGCTCGTCTACTACCATATGCATATATGGAGAATATGATAGATCTAATGAAAAATTGATCACTTCCAATATCTCTACCAGATATGAAGAGTTCAGATAGGTGGGTTCTAGTCTAGCCATCAGGAAGACTCGTAGTGTTCTGTAAAACTTTTGTACCATCTACTTAATTCCTTTATCCTCACATTGATGACTTCAGCTCCATTGTCAGGTTATTTTCTGGTTCAACTACTAGCAGCAGGACTCCTCTGTTTTTGATAAGAAAATATACACTAGAAAGAGACTAAAATGGGGGCAAAACCCTATACACACCAAGCACATAGACAAAAACAAATATAAAGCTCCTAAAATTTACAGGAAAATTCAGATCTCCCAAAAACTTTACAAAAGAATACGAAAGGAAAAAAAGAAGTATTCCTAAGCCAAAAATACAAGGAGACAAGCACCATGCCTTGAACCTATAAGCAGGACACTCCATGCCTTCAAAAGGTCTCTTATTTCTCTCCCCATAAGCACCACATCAAGCATAAAGGGGCAGCCTTCCAAGCCTTCTTATCTCGACCTCTAGGGCAGCCTCTCTTCCAAGAAATGAAAAGCTCCTTCACTGGCACCACCCACTCCACCCCTAACATGGAAAGTACCATGCTCGCCATAGGGCAGCACAATAAAAGGTGATTCATACTTTGTCTAGCCCCTTCATACATGAACCACCAATCAATCATAGCTTTGCCTCTCTTTCTCAGATTTGTTACCATCAAAATAACTTCACACGCCGCCAACCAACCAAAAAAGGCCACATGGGGAGAAGCCTTCAATTTTCAAATTGCCTTCCATGGAAATGAGGCATCTCCATTCCTCGTATGGCTTTGATTCAAAGAAGCAACAGAGAACACACCATTCCTAGTCCCTTTGCAAACCAGAGAGTCCTCCACCCTTGCCTAAACACAGCATTCCCTTAGCAACACATAAAATGCATCGCAATGCTGCAAAGCCTTTCCAAATAACGCTCCACACGACACTAGAAGAGGAAAGAGTTTTAACAATTCGCCGCATAAGCTTCTAGCATGTCGCAATGCTCTTGTGTCTTAAAGACTCCCTCAACAACCTTTGTCCACATCGTGTATCTAGGAAGCACGGACACTCCGTTGGAGGAGCCGTACCCGTGTCCGACACTTGTTGGACACTGACACGCGTGGGATACTCGTCGGACACGTGTCGGACACTCCATTCTACGTGCCCAATTATTTATTATTTATTTTTACATTGAATACTCCACGGATACGGCTTGGACACGCGTATCTCGTTTTGAACACTTTAGGCATACACGAGGCCTCAACTATAAATTTTGAAACTAATTGTTGGTTCGAAAAAGAAGAAAAACAAACAAGAAGAAGAAGAACAACAAGTATGCTATGATGATGGATAGTTGATTAAATGTAATGACATTTTAATATCTTTTGTAGTTTATGACTTTATAGTATTGTGTATTGATAGAACAACTTTTTTGTTGTTAATGTGTTTGTTTACTTTATATTTTTTATGGAATATAATTGACTAAATATGAATTTGTTGCCGATTAAGTAGTGAAATGTGTTCTTTTTTTTAATTTTTAATTCGTGTAATCTTCTATATTTTATTTCTTTTGTATAATATTTATATGTATAACATATAAGGAATATAAAAATATAGACTTTTGTCGTGTCCCTGCAGTGTCGTGTCCAGCATTTTTTGAAAATTGCCGTGTCGGCGTATCCGTGTCCGTGCTTCTTAGTTGTGCATCTTGCTGAAACTACACTATCCTCCCATTGTTGAGCTTAAAGCAAATGAGCTTGCCAAAGTCATTCCTCACTTCCATGATACTCTTCCAGATGCCCTCTCTATGCGGCCCTCTAATGCCATTTGCATACCAATCTCCCACCCATGTACATATTTTCTAACGATCACACTCCTCCACAACCTGACTCTCTCTAAGCAAATCCCCAGTGCCACTTCCCTAGTAGAGCCTTGTTAAACTTTTATAAGTTATGAATGCCCAAGCCACTCTCCTTCAAAGGTAAACAAACCTCTTCCCAATCAATAAGATGATAGAATCCCCAAGGCATCCCCCTTTAGAAGTGAACAAATCTCTTCCCAAGATGATACTTCCACTCTTCCCTCCCCTAACCTTCCCCATAAAATATCCATCATCAGATTCTCAAGTCTTCTGACTCCTGAAATAGGGATAGTGACAATGGATAAAAAGGAGGTTGGCAAGCTAGCTTATTCTTGAACTACTCCACTACCACTACAACTTTAGATTTAAAATAAAAAGGCAGAGCAAGATCCATGTATAGACACCCCAAATTAACCACTAGAATGTCTATGTCCCTAGCAGAGCCTTACTACCTCCCCTATAAGATTAGACATCATCTCAAAGCCCAGCAAAACACACCTCTAAACTCTCAACTCCTCCCCAACCACACAGAAAATCATGGTATTATTACCAATAACAAATGCATCACCACAAACATTTTGCCCCCTCTGATGCCTAACTTGAAAGCCATGCAATCGACCATTAGCTACCACCCTGCTGATCATGCATCTAAAGGCCTGCATAACAACGATAAACAACAACGAAAACAAATGATAACCTTCCCTCAATCCTTCGGTATATGCAAAGAAGCCTTTAGCCTTCAATTCACAATCAAAAAGAACTTCACCATAGAAATGCAAAGCCTGATCCACCTACACTTCTCCCCAAACCCCATCCTCTCCAATAAATAGAACAAAAAGCCCCAGCATACATGATCATACACCATTTTAGGTTCAATTTATAGATAACTCATTAGCTGCCACCCCCCTCCCCAAACCAAAAAAAAAAAAAAAAAAAAAAACAAAGGAGCTTATAAGAGTCCAAGATAAGCTACCCTATCACCTTCCTCAGCCTCAAAGCCAGAACCTTAGCAACAATTTTATAAACACATTGAGGACACACTTGTCTCTTAGTTGGATGCATTTTGGGCTACAGCAAAGTTGAGATGTTATTGTTAAAAATATTAAATGGGGTCAAACACATACATTTCAAAACTTTAAAACACCGAACTATCAAACACCCAAATCCAATTTTTCAAATCTTTAACTTATTAGTTGTTGTATTATAATTCTAAACTTGTTAAATGTTTTCATCTCGTTTTTGTTGGTTTTTGAATGTTACATTTATATACATAATAGATAAAAATACATAAAAATATATATTATTTTATTGTATCCCCGTTGTGTCTGTATCCTCATCTTTTGAAAATGTTGTATCCATGTCTGTATGCATACTCGAGAACATATTTGTGCTTCTAAAATCGCTGCCCGCCAGACTGATTGATTTGAATTCTCTCGTGTCAATTGCTTTTCTTTTTTTGGGGGACAAGAACCATAAAAGATGCATTCTTATACTCCGCTTAAACTCTTCTGTCTCAAAACAAAGAATGTATCACTGCCATCCCATCAACTTGTACCATGCTTCAACATTGTGGAAAAAAGTCATAATGAACCCATCAAGCCCTAGGCCCTTGTCACCATTAAACAATTGAGCCTCTAGCACCCCCTCCTTAGAAAAGCTGAATAGCATCCATCTCCAAACCATCAATGAGCGATTTTTAACATGAGGTTCTAAGTACAACTTCTAATAGAGATTCACATCACCATTAGAAATGGGCTTCTCCCCAGTCAAATCCTCACCATCAATCTTTAATCTGCCTATATATTTCTTTGTTGTGTTTCAGGTCTCTCTCTCTCTCTCTCTCTCTCTCTCCCACACACACACACACATTGAATCTACTTGATTGACCCTTTTCATGGACCCAAAACACTTGATTGAAACCATCCATAAGCAATGAACTCATTTCGTGTTCTACACTCTCTCCTTTAGTCCTCCATCTTCTATGATTGCTTGCTTGTGTTATCGATCGATGGCGTTCCGACAAATCTCATAGATTGAAAGCTTCTTACAGTGTTTTGCCAAAGTGGGTATATAGTTTGAAATCACCAAAACAAATTGAAATGGCCAATATTCACCATTACAAATTGAAAAATTAACCGAAATAAAATAAAGGCTTGATCATACCGTTTTACAAGTGGACAGTATTTTATGGCTTATATCATCAGAAAGCATCTAACACACCAGCATTTGACACACCACCATGACCAATCAAATTGTAGGCAACATCAGACCCTAGTGTCCTAGTATTTGTTACATAAGCATCTAACACACCAGCATTTGAAACATCCCCTACAAGCATGCGCGTCGAGGACAAAATGTGGGTACATGAACCCCATCACCATGTACGATTTCCATGGCATCCTCCTAGCCAAATGTTAGATAACTTATGAGACAAATGGACTGTTGAGAGTCACCATTGACTCTCTAGAAGTTCCATCACTTGAAGTCCTTCCCCCTCTAGAATGCTCTCTCTTGAAGTCTCTCTCTCTAGAATGTTTCATAGCCAAGTATAAATATGTGACATGGGTTCAAGTGTAAGTGTGGGTGGCAAATGGGTGAGAAGCCACCACCACTAAAGTTGCTTGTGAGTGTGCTAGCACAATGACAAATTGTGCGTGTGCATCAACCGTGTGAGTATAGGTGGCCAATGGTGAAGAAGTCACCACACCAAGTGTCGTGTGTACGAGAGGAGATAGTTCACACCCTATGAGTGGAGACTTGGTGATGGGCACCAAGTGCGTTGTGTATGAGGCATGCACACCATGTGAGGGAGTGGGGCCCGAGTATTGAAGTTATATCCTAGCAATACAAGGTTGGCCAACACAACCTTCGCTTAAACAACCGGAGAATTTATTGGCTAACCAAAAAATTTTGAGTCTCACTAAAGAGTGAGGAAGAAGCACTCTTTAGCAGCAATAGGAGGCGCCGACCCAAAGGATGGATGGAGAGGACAAAGAGACAGCAGAGTTGAGAAAAAGGAAAAAGAAGATGATGTGAAAAGTTAGCAAGAGATGAGTTCCCAATCAGGTAGAGCTAAATGGCGTCAAGATAGAAATCATAGAGGCCCCAGGAATTTCAGATGGCGAAGTGACGAGTGTTACAATTGTGGCCAAAAGGGGCACTTTGCACAAGATTGCCAACTGAAGAGATAATAAATGAAACCTGGTGACATCGGATGATCAACATCAGGAAATTGATAGCGAAGATGAAGAGGATTTTAAAGCATCCTTCACTACGACAAGGTTAGATCATGACCAACAAGATTATGAGAGTGATGTTGAATGGGACTTCACAGTGTCATTCGCTATGACGAGATTGGGTGATCGCCAACATGAGTATGAGAGCGAAGAAGATAGGGATCGTCAAACATCCTTTGTTACAATAAGGCTTGATGAGGAGGCATGCTCAGAAACAGAAAATATAGATTTCAACGCAAAAATCATCGAGGAGCAACCTGCCTTAGCCTCAAGTGCCACAATAGAGTTCGAGCTATGTGACAAGTCACTATCATAAGATAGTATTAACTCTGTGATGGAAGAGATATTGGTATATTGTTTGGCTGATCAATCGAGAGCATTACAGGAGTGTTTGATCAGGAACTTGAAAAGACCTAGTGCAATGAGGACATTGGAACAAGGCTCTGCGAGGACCTAAAAGGAGAAGTTGCAGATAAGAACATAATGCAGCAACTACTAGATGCACTCGAACCAATCATTGCAAACCTAAAGGATAGGAATGAAAAAATGAATAAATTGAATGTTACAAGGATGCAAGGGTTGAACAAAAGGAACAGTTGGAGCAAGCACGAGGAAAAGAAGCCTAGTCTAAGACCAAGCTGGATATTCAGAAGATACAGGTACAACCAGGCTTGATAGATAGAGAAGGAATTGAAAGAGATATGGAGAATAAGGCTAACGTGAATGGCAAAAGAAGGCTTGAGACAACTGTTGACTTGAAGCTTAACCTCTCATCAAAGGAGATCGGTATTAATTGAAGTGAGCAGGTGAAAAATGTCGTTCAAGGAGACAGATTTTCATCCTTACCTTACCTGTCCAACAAAAGTTCTAGCCAAGGCACAAGTTAAGGGTTGGCCGCCACCAGTACAATCGATCTGTAAAGATGTTATCCAAAAGAGCAATATCAAGGAGAGGGAGAAGGATAGCAGTAACATAGCGACTGTTAAAGATGGTGATTGAAAGCTTGTAGGTGATATCCCATGAAAGATTGACGATGGAGTTCGTCATTGCAGTTCAAGAAGAGAGAGTAAGCGTTGAGGGGGAGTGTTAAGACATCACCACTTCTCTCTCTTTCTAAAAGTTTCTCTCTCTAGGTTGTTCCTTGTTTCACCTCTCTAGAAACCTCTCTATCCAGATCTGTCTCCTTGCCGCCTCACTCTATCTAGAAGCTACTATCACCGACAATGGAAGGCTATAAAATGAGCTTGGGACTCGTGCTTGTAAGAGTGAAGTAAGTAAAATGATGTAGTGTACTGTGTGGTGAGTGGGCAGTCAAAGCAAGAGTGAAGTCAATTTGTGTGATTGCTTCAACTGAGAGTTCCTAGAGTGTTTGTGAGATTTGTGTGGTAGAGATTTTGTAGTGTACTTTTGGGTACACTATTGTTATGTACAAGTGTGATGGGTTAATAAAAGTTCCTTTGAGCTTTTGGGTACTTCCGCTATGTACTGAACATGTAACTTCATATAGTGCTTGTTCACTATGATAGAGGCATGTCAATCCTAAACTCTTAGACTAAAGCACGCAATGCCTTGGCTACATACCAAGATGTAGAGGTCCTAGCAAGGCACCTATTGGATTCTCAATATAACTAGCTCATACAAGCATACACACATGGCCTTAATCTCCCATTATGCATCATTACAGCCTAGGCCGGCAGCAAAGTCTAGGGAGCTCAATGAGCTCAGTGCTTGGTCATAGCAACAGCACCCGACCACCAATGTGACCCATTGGTCATCATGGAAAATCACAAAGCCCTTGGGATCGTGTAAAATTTATTTTTGGTAAGTAAGATAAGATTTTATTACCAAAGATGGGAAATATAGAATAAAACTAAAAAAAACAACCCTAAGGGGCGAAACAAATCCATGCCCAAGGCCCTAGCGCGCACACCTAAAAATAATAATGTCCTAGCCTACTACATAAAGAAAATGCTTCCACAACCTGAGAGGCTAGAGGAAGAACAAAAATCACATAACACCTAGACTATGGGAGAAAATAACCCTGCAACCAGAGAGACAAGGCCAAAAACAAAATAGCAAACCAACCTATCATCTTAAAACCCAAGAGACCAGATAAACACATTTGGTAGTTTCCTCAAACGTGAGCACTTTCCCAGTATGCTAGCCAAATTATTTGTTTTTCCACTAGCTCGTTGAGATCTTTTATTTTTTCCACTAATTTCTTCTTGTTTGCATTGCTAGATGGTTCTTCCCTCAAATTTGAAGAAGATTCATAAGATGTATTAGATGTCTCTTCATTCACATTAGTCACGGGATGACAAGAAGCACTGTTCATTTCACAAGATCCAAGAACCTCAAACATAATTGATCACTCTCCTTTGGATGCCACCAAGGGCTTATGCGAAGGCCCCGCCTTTGCTTTCCCTTTGTTGTTTATAACCTCAATCCGTTCACTCTTCTCCTCCCTCTTGATTCTCCATTCTGATTGAGCCATAATTGAAGGCTTATGAGATATGGATAACAATTAGTTGTGTGAGCAAAGGCCTTGAAAAACATACACCTTTGTGGCCTCCAAGGGATTTCCTCCTAAATTTCATAAGGCTCTCCATATCCCCAAAGCTTTGTTTCATGTAACTTTGTGGCTAAAGCAATGGGTTTCCTGAGGCAACACTCTTCATGGGCCCTATACCTTGCCTAGTCACAGAGAGAGCGAGACAGACCACATGTTGCATGGCCCTTAGGGACATGCATTATGCTCCATATATCTCTTGGACATAGGAGCATGTCCCATTATCTAACTATCAAACTATGTGGATGCCACCGCCTACCCATGCCTGGGCACTTGCTGCGTACTATATATAAAAGCCTCTACACCCCTATGCATCATAATATCTAGAAACCTTGATCCTAAGGGCAATTTTGCAGCAGTCCTTGGAATCTCCATCAATGATCTTTCTCCATTACTACTGTCTCTCTTAGGATTGCCTGGTACATTTGCCTAAGATAACAGTTTTTTTTTTTTTTTTTCTCTTTTTTTTTTTATGCCAGCAAATTTAGTCTTTTATTTCTAATTGATCATTATCATGAATTATCCAACTTTGGCAAAATGACCTATAAGCTAATAATCTCTTTGGTTGAACCTCTGCTCTGGATTCAAAATTCATATTTATACATAAATATGAATAAAAAAATTCAACTGCACGAGGTAGCCCAGTGGAACAGGCTCTGGCATGAATCGTACACTTGGACATCTAGAATTTGAGTCCCACTATTGTGCTTCAGGCTTAGTTGATACTTGTGGTTTGTGAGTGATTGCAAATATATTGGGTTTACTTTGTGGGGTAGGGCCAATATGACCCTTTCTTGGAGAGGTTCCTTGTCATCAAAATAAAACTATATATACATATGCATGCATGTAGGCGTGCACACACCCACACACACATAAAGAAAGATTTGGTGTCAGGTATGACAAGGGGCTCTACCAAAGTTCTCCACTTCTTTCTTCAATTTTTTTATTTAAATTTTTTTGCACACATCACTAAATTGCCTAATCCAGAAGTAATTGTTCCTGCTATAAGAAAGTGAAACCAATAAGAACAGATTACAAACATTTATGAAAAAGGTAAACGGGTGGTTACATAATGTATCTACATAACAGCACAACCTCGCCTCACTGCATAGGCATCATGTAGTGAGCAAAATCTTTATCTTACATTTTCCAACATGAAGCTTTGGTTTCTTCCACTATGAGCAACTTCACAAAATGACTAGCAAGTGAATAAGAGGGCACAAAGGCAACCTCAAAGAAAATGAAAGAGAAAAGGAAGATCATGTGTATAGAAGGAGCATAAAACACTGGAATTGAATAGAAAAATATTTGAACTGAGCTAACTACTGCTTCATATACCTGTCAAGTCAGTGTAACTGATGAGATGCAATATTTTAGAAATGGATGATGACTTCAGATGCAACAAATGGCAAGACAAAAAATAAAGATCCATCCATGCATATTTTGACGGGTAAGGAGCATTCTCTGTCCCCCTCCCTCTCTTCTCTCAAAAGGGGAAAAAAAACAGAAAAGAAAAGAAAAGTAGACTCTTAAGGCTTTTGATTTCCAAGCAAGCAAGCTAGGTTGCCTACCGTGAGAACAACTATAGCAGTGGTTGCTGTGAATATTGTCTGTCCGTGCCCTTCTGGGAGATCATGAACTGATTGCAGAGCAAGGGCAAAAGCCATAGCCCCTCTGAGTCCTATTCAAGGGCATAATTGAAAAATTACAGCAACATTGCAAAAGAATACACTCAAAGAATCGACAACTTCTGATCTGCTTACCGCTGTACCAAAGTGCTTTCTGATGTTTTAAAGGTATTTGTCGGTGTGCAGGTCGAACCAAATTTACCAGATAAGCACAAGAAAAGACATTTACCGCCCTTCACCAAACAAATACACAACTGTTTTTAGTAATTCCATAACAATAACCTCTCAACCATGTCATCCACATATTGCTAGTGCATGCACTATTTGGCAAAGAACAATGCAACTTGCATGCATTGAAATGGCAAGAAATAAGCGGGAAGCATAAGATAGAGAAAACAATTTATTTTTGACAAGTACAAAATAGAGAAAATAATACCCCAAGATGAAAAATAATTTAAATTCATGGCCAGAGTTCATTAAATTAGCTAATAGGGTAAGATACAGATAATTCAGCTTCATGGTCCGAATTCATAGGATTAGCTAATAGGGTAAACATACCTTGCAACTCCAATGAATAACTGAGGCAATCATGGAGCAAGTTAAGAAATGTCAACGGTCATTTCACTTGAAACAGAAAAAATCTCACTGTTTAAACCTAATTAATGACTAAAGGATACAATTGAAAAAAAGATGAATCCAACATGGGACCAGCTATGCTGTTCCATGGCAATATCAAATCCCATGTAGATAAATCTGCAGATCAAAAAAAAAAAAAACAAAAGAAACTAGTCAACACAGGAGTGCCAGAAGCAGTGAAATGAGAACTCTCAATCACTTGATGTAAATAATTAAATGCTCCCTTACACGAATGTTTCGGCTAATGATGAGATCAGATGAAAAAATGCAGATACAAATCGTTGAGAATTGTCAGACAAATTGGAGAAGGTGTAATGCTTCATAACCTAAAACAGAACATAACCAATGTCTCAATCACAAGGCCTCAACCAAATGATTGGTAACTGCAACGAGCAACCACGTATGTCCACTTACCATTCCAGTGAACAATATTGATACAATACCAGAGAGGCCAAGGCCTTCAGCTAGCATGTACCTGGAATAAAAAAATAAAAAAAGGAAGAATGTACACATTAAGACACATGCTGAATGTAAGGAGCAACTGAAATCAATTACACAAAAGAAAAAAAAAAGGCCTAGTTATGGCTTACGAGAAATATGGAAAAAGGACAAAAAGACAGCACTCCAAGTTCTGAAGACTGCAGAGAGAAGGCATAACAATAATCTGATCAGGGTAATTCACAAATTAGATGCAAACTGCCAGATGAGTAGAGAAAAAACCATGTGCAGTACTCACTTGTCAATATCTAAACCTGCATACTTAAAAAGGTTCTGGAGGTTAAGGCTTCATTGACATTCTAAGAGCAAAGTATGTTGATTAAGCATATACTAGATGCAGAAGAATTAGTATCAATTAAAAAGGATATCAAAGCCGAAGTAAATCCAACTCCAACACCTGTAACGCCAGAAGCAATGAATCGTTAGTGTTCTCAAGTAAAAAATTCCAGAAAATATACAAACCGAAAGCAACAAAATACTGTACAAATGAGATAAGTACCAGCAAATTACAAACACATATTCTAATGTACCTGTTCTTGAGCAGGATTAGACATATTTTGCTAAATGTTAATTCAATCACGCACTACTTTTATAGAAGGGGCAGTTAGTAATTATTTGAATCCAAAAGGGGCGCCAGTTTTCTAGGATATTGCTTTCCATAGAGAGATAAATGATTAGGAGAAGGGGAACTGATGTATCTCCTAGGCACCTTTATTCTATCCCTCAGATTGGAGCATGAGAGGATGATATGTGGTGGGTGTTTTTAGGTGCAGTCCTTCTATGAAGCTCTGGTGGGAAGTAGAGGTTTTTCATTCCCTTGGAAAGGAGAATGGATTTCTAATGCTCCTTCTGAGGTTGCAATTTTTTACGGATAGCGAAGCGTGGCAGGCTTCTAACTATTGATAATCTGATTTATGTGCTCAATTGAAGGGAAATCGGTCAGTCACCTCCTTATTCATTGCATGGTGGCTAGAGAGATTTGGTCCTTGATCCATTGTATGCTTGGGATTGACTGGCCAGGAAGGTTTTGGATCTTCTTAGAGCTTGGAAAGTGAGAAAGGGGAAAGGGAGGGGGGGTGATTCCTTCCCGAACTAATTTTTGGGTTCTCACTACCTCCCCCCCTCCAAAAAAAAAAAAAAACTCTCTCTCTCTCTCGGAAAGAGAGATTGAATAAAAGGCAACAAGTGGGTGTAGCAATCTACACTTGATGTATACAAGGTGCTAGAAAATATTAGCAACTCCACTCACAAAATGTGTGCAGGTTTCCTTCCAAATGCACAATAATGACGCACATAGCTCACCTTGCATGAGCTTTCTAATGCCAAACCCACCATTTTAAGAAAATAACAAACTCCATCTAGGTTCACCAAGTATTTTAATCCTTGCAAAGCCCTCTAAACACAAAGTTGCCCTTGAGTTTAACCCTTTTATCTATCAAAGACAAAATAAGAAAGAGAAGCACAAATAATGTTGGAAGATTTATCAACATGTTTTATGTTTTTTATGAGGCCCTCCCCCTTGGACATATATGACATATATTGCATCTTCCATCTTGCAAACTGATGCAGGCTGTATAGGAGATGCTTACTTGGAGTATCGTCATAGGTACGAGTTCAGGCTGACATTGTCCAAATTGCTCTGAAAGGCCCACCCTTAATGGTAAAAGTCCCAACAAGTCAAACTTATTGCTATACCATGATCAACGTCGCTTTTCAGGCGAATTCCGTTGTGTAGGCCCCGAAAAGCGCAATTTTGCCATTTTTGAAAAATTTTCTTTTAGTAATAACTTTGGCTATAAGTTTCCTTTTTCTTCATTGCTTGTTTTACAATGTTTCTTAAGTCGTCCAGAATCCGATATAGTCTTAGTTCAGATCTTTCCATTTTTGGTAATTTTTCTTAATTCTAGCCTTAATTAGCGTCCACTAGGGTTTAGAGTTTTGGCTATACAATCAGATGTAAGGACTTAGCCTCAAATTAGTTTTTCAAGCAATAATATTGAGAATATTCTCGTATTTCTTCCAACTTTGTTATTGTATGAATTAACCTAGTTGATACCTTATTCTGGTATTCTGTGTGAATCAACAGATAAAGAAGAGCCTAGTTTTAAATATTTTGTGTGAATCATCAAATTCTAGCCTATTTATCATTGTTTCTACATGCTTTCCAACATCAGTTGGTATCAGAGCGAAACTATGTTCTTGCAGTCATACGGTCAAGAAAAGTTCGTGCTGCGGAGGAGATCCATGAGGAAAATAACACAAGGATGCAACAACAGATTGAGGCTCTGACTCAACAAGTTGCCGCTCTTACTACCGCCATGCAACAACAACAACAACCCCACCGCTCACATTCTATGGATGAAGAGAATAGTATATTCGAAGATGAAGATGAGGACAACCCTTTCGTTGGGTACCCACGTAGAGGAAGAGAATGACCAGCTGCAGCATGCGACGCCAATTCTAGATGTTGGAAGTCCGGCCTGAAAATCAACATCCTTGAATTCCAAGGCAATCTGCAACCTGAAGAGTTCTTGAATTGGATTAATGTCGTGGAGGAAGTCTTGGACTTCAAAGAAGTGCCTAAACATAAGTGAGTCCCATTGGTGGCACAAGGCTCTGAGGGAGAGCTGTTGCTTGATGGCAGCACACGAAGGCGACCCAAACGAGACAAGGAAAACAGAACATTGACTATTGGGAGAACTTGAAGAAACACATATGTGCTTCCTTTTTGCCGCATAATTACACGAGGATGCTTTATCAGAATCTGCAAAATTTACGCCAAGGATCATGGTCCGTGGATGATTACACGGTTGACTTCTATCAAACGGTAGCTCGTAATGACGTGACTGAGACTGAAGATCAATTAGTGTCGCGTTACATTGGAGGTATGCGCCAATAATTTCAAGACACTCTTAATCTGTTTGATCCTTTTCCAGTTTTTGAGGCTTATCAAGAGGCCTTAAAACTGGCAAAACAATTAAGTCGAAAATCTGGTGGACAATTCAGTTAGTTTGGAAGTCATACTATCAGCTATGGGGAATACCATCTAGCATTGTCTAGCCGCACAACTGGCACCTAACCAACCACAGGGAAACAAGCAGTCGGAGGACCTATTGTACGAGCACCCACAACATGACGCCTGCGGTGTTTCAAGTGCGGTGAACCCGGTCATCGTGCAACCAAATGTTGATCATCGAGCAAAAGGTCTATTCATGGATTTTGACAAAATTACTGAAGAGGAAGGTAAGGGATTTATTCTTATAACCCCATAGTAGATGAACATGAACAGGAGGAGCAAGTTACTGGCGATGAGGGACAGCTACTGGTATTGCTTCGGGCCTATTTTGCACTGCAAGAGGCAAAAAGCTACACATGGCTTCGAAACATCTTTTAGTCCACCTGCACCATTAGTGGAAAGGTGTATCATTTCTTAGTGGATTCAGGGAGTTGCAAGAACGTGATCTCCAATGATGCCGTCAAAAGGTTGGCACTATCGACGTAGCAACACCCATGCCCGTACAAGTTGTCGTGGCTACAAAAAGGTAATAAAGTGATAGTGTCCAAATGTTTTCTAGTTCCTTTATCCATAGGGTCAAATTACAAAGATAAAGTCCGTGGGACATGATCAACGAACACAATTTCCTCTTGAACACAATTTCCATTTGTTTCCATCAAAACAGCCAAAACATTTTCGTTTCCAAAAGGACCGGAACATAGAAAATTGCACCAAAACACAACACTATATACTAAAATAATAAGTTGCATCAACATGAATTCACAACTTTTTATAAATATTGTAAAATTTTTATTGAGAAAAATACAAATTATTGTATTTCACTATATTAATATTTGTTGTTTCTAAAATGTTTCTGAAACATCTCAAAACATTTTTGAAAGGTTTCCGAAATGTTTTCATTTCCGAGCCAGCTGAAACGACTTATCGAAACGAAATTTTGAGCCTTGGGCATGGTTTCAATGGATGCATGCCACATTCTACTTGGGAGACCTTGGCAATATGATAAATGTGTCCAGCATGACAGTCAAAAAAATACCTACTTGTTTATGTTAAACAAAATCAAGGTTGCTTTGATGCCAAAGAAAGACATGGATCCAAGGCCTGCAATCAAGAAGAATCCTAACTTATTGCCTAGTCACAAGTTTATAAAGGAGGTGACTGAAACTAGGGCGATGTTCTTGCTGATTGAAAAAGAAAGTCCAGTAGGAAGTACTATTCCTAAAGCTGTCTAATAAATATTTACAGAGCTTTCAAATGTTTTTCAGACTGAATTGCCCCCACGTATGCCACAGTTATAAGATATTTTATTGACTTGTACCTAGAGCTAGCTTGCCAAACCGCCCTCATTACCTATTAGTAGTCAGGAGGACAAAGAACTTCGGTGTCAGGTAGAGGAGTAGCTAGCTAAAGGTCATATCAGGGAGAGCCTCAATCCATGTGTTGTGCCTGCAATGTTGACACCAAAGAAGGATGGCTCATGGCACGTGTGTAGCTAGTCAAGCCATCAATAAGATTACAGTCATATATCATTTCACAATTCCAAGATTGGATGATTTATTGGACGAGTTGAGCAGAGCTCGAGTATTCAACAAACTAGATTTGAAAGCGGATATCATCAAATCTGGATTTGAGAAGGTGACGAGTGGAAGACTGCCTTCAAGATGTGTGAAGGGCAGTATGAGTGGTTGATTATGCCCTTCGGACTCTCTAATGCGCCTAGCACCTTCATGCGCATTATGAATAAGTTATTTTGAATTTTCATTGGGAGGTTTGTGATGGTGTATTCTGATGATATATTGGTTTCCAGCGCTACCTGAATTGCATCTTGAGTACTTATGACAGATTTTATCTTTGCTGCAACGAGAGAAATTTTATGTTGACAGTAATAAGTGTTCTTTTCTGACAAACCATGTTTTATTCCTTGCCTATGTTGTCTCCAAAGACGGTATTTTAGTGGGTAGCTCCAAGATAGAGGCAATTCAGCAGTGGCCATTACCAAAGAATATCCAAGTAGTTTGCAGTTTCCCCGGGTTGGCATCCTTTTACAAAAGATTCATAGCACACTTCAGTACCATAACGGTGCCAATCACAAACTGTATGCAAAATAGAAAATTTTTCTGGACAAAGGAAGCAACTGCAGCTTTTCAGAATATTAAGCATAAACTAATAGCAACACATGTTCTCATATTACCATATTTCTCTCAACCTTTTAAATTACATTGCTATGCGTTAAAGGTGGGAATCCTAGCTGTCTTAAGCCAAAACGGCAGGCCGGTTGCATTATTCAGCAAGAAGCTAAATGGGGCGAAAAAGAATCACAATACTTATAATGTGGAATTCTACACTGCAATCCAATCTAGGAAGCACTGGCATTCTTATTTGGCCTATCGGGAGTTCATCCTGTACTCTAATCATGATGAGCAGAAGCATCTCCATACAAACAATAAGCTCTCGTCGAGGCATGCTGGTTAGGCCGCGTACTTGCTGCAATTTACTTTTGTCATCAAGCACAAGTTAGGGGCTTTAAACAAGGTGGCTGATGTAGCTTAGGGTTTAATTTTCTCTTTCTTTGTTTTATTTCTTTTATTAATTATGTTGGAATTTACTTAGTTGCTTTAATTTATAACCTAAGATGTGGGGGGATTTCCACATCCACTTAATGGTTATAAGCTAGTCATATGACCACTTAAGTGACTTGTCTTATGATACTCTAGATTGGCTATACCTAAGCAAGAGGATTAGGGTTAGCCTTATATTGCTCCTATAAAACCTTAACCCTATTATTTTGAGCGGGAGTTGATTAGAAAATATTTTTCCAAACTTTGGAAGGCTGCTGCCTCTTCTCACGTCTCTCTCTCTCTGTGTCTTCTTCTCTTTCTACTTCTCTGCTGCTCCTTTCTTGCTGCTGGATCTTTCCCTCTTTATTCCCTGTTCTCCTTGGTTTTTCTATGCTGATTTTCTTTGCTACTGATACTCTATCCTTCTCTACTACTGCTGCGACTGGTTCTTCATTGCTATGAAGATTTCTTCTTTCCTACTGCATTTGTTATTTGCTACTGCCGGCCCAGTGACCTCTCTTTGCTGTTGATTCCTTGTTTCGTTCTCTAGTTGCTGTTGCGGTTAGACATTCTAGATAGTTTTCTGGTGAGACTAAACCATTCCCCTTGTCTGTTAACCAAAGTTCTTGACAACATAATACTTGTCTGTCAACCCAGCCACATTAGTTCCCTTTGCTTGGTGTCACATAGGCTTTGAGTTTATACTTGCTGCATGTGGTTACCTATTGAACTTGATATTTCACAGTGGTTGAATTGAGTTTTATTGAAGTGGTTTATTTATGCAACACCTTTGCATATTACAGTGGCTGGTTGTTTATTTTGGTTCTGTCCATTTATTTGAAAAATTATGCTTGTTGAATTTTGAGAGTTTGAGGCTGATTTTCACAGAGTTCTCCAACTTACAATACTGGTGCATATTTTCTAAACCCAGGATTGTATCAATGGCGGACGCTCTCAATCGGCGTGCTTATTTGCTGACTACAATGCGGGTCAAGGTACTTGGGTTTGATATGTTTTGGGAATTATTACTTGCTGACCCATATTTTGCAGATAATAAGATATCACGAGTCAAGTGGAAGCAAGTCAAAATTCGGAGTTTATTATTCAAGATGAATTCCTTTTCAAGAGTAATTAATGTTAGGAATTTATACTAAAAAATATGTTTTGTGTAATGGCTTTAGTATTTATAAATAAATTAATTATTCCATTTTAATGAGAATCTGTGTTAACAATGTTTGCATTGCATTATTTATTTAATGATTATGTATGTGTGTCTCTTATTTTATATAATAGATGATTTGCTGTGTAGAGTACGGCTTACACACAGAAGATCAGATCATCGGTTCTTATGAAATATAAGCTTATCGTTCACAGTTTTAGATGGAATTGGACACATCATCAATAAAACTGTAGTATGAGATTTTAATAGGTTTGTCTTGACTATGGGGAACAGTATAGTTCCAACACCTTGCACTAGTAAACTTTGTGTGTATTAAACATGACCGTGTTAAGGTAATTGTTTTTATACTGACTATATAAAACAATTAATACCTCATGATTATTATGAATGCTTATACTTTTAATCTTAATATAATAAATAGACACGTGCATGTAGTGTTTATTGTTTTGATTCGCAAAATAATGAGATTCTTTGTGGGTCAATAAACTCAGTGAATTGGATAATAACATTACGTGTATGGTGAATATTAATTATTGATGGAATTCACGTCCCCATATAGGGATTGATGATACGCCCTTGAAGAAGCTTATAAATTTTAATTATGTCAAACGCTGTAGGTGAATTATGATTCCGACATATCAAATGAATTAAGTGGAAGGTCTCAAGGAATTAAATAAGTCTATTAAATTTAATTGTCAGTAATTTAATTTAATAAATAGGTATTTGTAATCTTAACGTCGGGAGATAAATAAACATTTAATAATACGGAGCTTGAAATATAATTCCTAGTATGATAGGAAGTGCAATTATAATTCATTAGTGATATAAATTATAATTTACGTAAATAGGGATTAATCCTAGTTGGATTAGGTATCCTTATTTGCGTAAGAAGCCCTAGTTATACTAATCCTATGATCCCTGTTGTAGTCTCTATATATACGCACTCTAAGAGCAGTTATGGTTAAACTTTACTCATAATTGAGAGATACATGTTTTGTAAGGAAGAGAAACCCTAGCAGCTGCGAGTCCACTGTCTCTAGAGCAAGGCGTATAGGAGAGATACAGCAGAAGTTCGAACGTTGAATTTGAATAGTTGATTCGTGCTTGTTGCTATTACTGGACTCGTATTTGTTGCTGATACTTGTTATTCGAGATCAAACCAAAGAGATCTCGAAGGTATGATTCTAATCACGTAACTTAGGCTATGCTAATAAGATCAGAATTTTTGGTAGTATGCGTATGCACTATAGCTAAATCGTGAAAAATTTCGCAGTTCCCAACAATTAGTTATGTGCCGAGTCAAGTTTAAGCCTAAAGATCATCAAAGAACTACACAATGAACGACATGTTGGGCGTGACAAGACTTTGTAGTTGGTCATGAGTTCCTATATATGGCCCTTCATGCACAGAGAGATTACCAAGTTCATTGAAGGATGTCATATTTGCCAAGTGTCCAAAGGTACAACGACAAATGCAGGATTATATATGCCATTACATGTGCCTAGTCAGCCTTGGACTGATATAAGTATGGACTTCATTCTAGGATTGCCACGTACACAACAGGGAATGGATTTTGTCTTCATAGTGGTGGATAATTTTTCCAAGGTGGCCCACTGTATTGCGTGTAAGAAGACGATGAATGCTATAAATGTGGCGCAATTGTTCTTTCGTGAGGTCTATCGATTGCATGGATTGCCTAGGTCCATTGTGTCTGACTGAGATACTTGGTTCCTTGGGCATTTTTGGAAATGCCTGTGGAAGTTCACCAACATGAACCTTGATTTTAGCAGTGCCTACGACCCACAAACTGATGGGCAAACATAAGTTGTCAACGGTTCCCTTGGTAATTTGCTGCGAAGTTTGGTATGTGACCACCTAAAATCATGGGATCAAAGATTTTACCCAGCTGAGTTCACCTATAACTGCTCTGTTCACCGTGGTTCAGGTTTTAATCCCTTGTATGTCAATTATGGATATCAACTGCGTGCTCCACTTGATTTGGCACCAGCTCTAGATTTAAAGCAACTCAATGGAAAGGCAGAGGATTTAATTGGCAATATTCAAGAGGTCCACAAGTTGACAGAGTAGAATTTGATACAGTCCACTGCCAAATACAAGCAGCATACTGACAAGAAGCGCAGAATGATGGAGTCTAATGTTGGAGATTGTCTAGACTGTTCTTACAAAGGATAGGTTTCCTGCTGGAGAGTAATACAAGTTAGCTGCGAGGAAGATTGGGCCACTGGAGGTTCTTAAGAAGATCAATCCGAATGCTTACAAATTAAAGCTTCCTAGTCATGTTTGTACATCGGAAGGCTTCAATGTTAAACATCTCGTTCCCTATCATGGTGATAGTTCAGACGAGCAGGCTTTGAATTTTAGGGTGAACTCTCTCGACCATGGAGAGGATGATGCAGACCATATAGGAGTTGCTTACTTGGAGTATCATGATAGGTATGGGTTTGGGCCGCCATTGTCCAAATTGCTCTGAAAGGTCCCTGTTTGATGGAAAACGGCCCAACAAGTCAAACTCATTGCTCGCCATGATCAGGGTTGCTTTTTTAGGGAATTCCACTGTTTAGGCCCCGAAAAGCGCACTTTTGCTGTTTATGGAAACTTTTCTTTTAGTAATAACTTTGGCTATAAGTTTTTGTTTTCTTCGTTGTCTGTTTTAGAATGTTTCTTAAGTCATCTAGAATCCAAATATAGTCTTAATTCGGATCTTCCCATTTTTGGTAATTTTCTTAATTCGAGCCTTAATTAACGTCCATTAGAGTGTAGAGTTTTGGCTATATTAGATGTAAGGGCTTTGACCCAAATCAGTTTTTAGGCAATACTATCGAGAGTATTCTCGTACTTCTTCCAACTTTGTTATTCTATGTGAATTAACCTAGTTGATGCCCTATTCTGGTATTTTGTGTGAATCAACGGATTAAGAAGAGCCTAGATTTCAGTATTTTGTGTGAATCAACGAATTCTAGCCTGTTTATCATTGTTTCTACATGCTTCCCTACATCACCAGCCCAGTCCTATAACTTTTACCAATTAAATTCTAAATCAACCTAGCATTATAAGAGGATTCCAACGGCGAAACCATACCAACTATAGGCGAAGACTCGACCTTGCACCCAAAAACATCCTAAGCCAACACCTTTCCTCCTACTACAAACATGCTCTTTCCAGTCGCAAAACAACTCACAGAAACAAAGAACATCTCATACCCTACAAAATTTCCTCTTTTGACTCACAAATGGCAAAGTCACCAACAAAAAAAAAATGAAACAAAACAAAATAAAAGTCATAGGCTCCTCAACCTGAGACAAAAATAAAACCACACAACAAACCTAACCCCACAACCCTAGAGTCCATCTTACTTTAGCCTTCATCGCCATGAGAAACAAAATAAAAAAAACATGGGATCCCCTACTTTAAAATTCCTTGACCTACTAAAGAATCTAGGTAGAAATCATTAACAAAGACAAAGAAATTTATAGATGAAATGTTTGAAGCAATCCATTTTCTCCATTAGGTCCCAGAACCCATCCCCTCCATTACATAGAAAAAGAATACCAATTACAAGATCATATGCCTTCTCAATATCTAGGTTACCTCCAACCCTTGTATTGTTGCTTCCAATACGAGAATCTAGACACTTGTTAGTAGTAAGCAACATATGAACTCCTACAAAAGCATTAGGACTTTGATAATTGTTTATCCTTTCCACTCCCACAATGCCAACACCTTAGCTAGAGAATTGTAGACACTAACAACATGGTTTATTATTCCAATATCTTCCAAATCAATTGCCCTTACTTTTACCCCTACTTTTATTAGGAGACCGATGTAAATCGAAGAATTCAGATTTTGGCCCAACTGTGTCTTGAGAAAATAGTGGTCATGAAAGAAAGGTAGCCTGAACCATACCCCAATAAGCTTGAAAAATACTATTGTGAAACAATTAAGCATTGGGGCCTTATCTTCTGCATGCTGTCAAGATCCTCATTTAAATCAAATGTCATAACACCAAGCCTAGTACACCACTCCTAGGATTTTGCGTACAAATTTCCATAGAAGGGCAAAATTTTATTCTTATTATGTTTCACTCTTGTGCCTTACTCCCCTTAACTGACAAGAAACCGAAATGAGGTTGAGTCTCCCAAGTAAACTGGACATGTAATAGAAAAACTTAGTATTTAAGCCACATGGCTCTACGTTTCTTTTTCCAACTAACCTCCTCCATAAAAACAAATCCTTCGAGCTCTGCCTTACTTTTCTATTCTACACTAACACTTTGCATTCTCTCCTTGCAGTACAGCTCCTTTCTCTTGCCAAGCACCTTATATTTCCTCCACTCTGATAAGTTGCCAATGACTTCATTGTTGCAACTCTTGAAGTCCTCCTTCGGCATTCTAACAACCCCTCCAACACAAAACCTAGACACCCTTCAACCCTCAACTCTTTGACCCACCCCAAACCATGTCAATGACTTCTTCACTTTAAGTCATATTATCAAATCTATACAAGATTGGCACACATTAGAAATATGTTTCTCGCATTTGAGGATATCACTAATCTATCCAATCCAGAACAAGTAACTCTATCCCGCTTTCCTGTGGGAGATCCATCTAGCCATTGACAACAATAAAGTTTGGAAACTCCCTCGTGGTTCTTGTCATCCTACTGCAGCCGCCATTCTTTTGCTAGGGCACCTCACCATATTTGAAGTCACTCATAATACACCTAGAACACTCCCATCTACCCTTCAACTATTTGAGCTCTAGCCAAAAGCTCCCATTGTAACATCTTTTTTCTCGACAACCACCAAGTCCTACATAACAATCAAAATATATTCACACAAGTAGACGTGTTCAAGAAAATTATTATAAAATGCTTCCCTGTCAATAAAATTAATCGATTTGCAAGACCTTGTGTACATAGAGTCCGATGTTCGACCTTGTGGCAACATAATGTCATGGTTAAGGGTAGTAATGTCGATTTAGTACCCATATCCTAGTAACACACCTACAACCTCCACATGTAATGAGAGAAAAAGCAGTGGCAGCTGATGCAAGGGGTTTTTCTTCTCAACTATGTTCCTAAATAATAATGTCATACATTACACGTTAATAGCAAATACAATGTATCAAATTTATAAGACTTCTAGATACCCATATCAAACTTTTCAACACATATCCCGTATTCTAAGTTTGGGGTCCAAGGAGCTCTAATGCTTAGACACCCACACATCCACTACGGATTGCCCAGTTCATGTGATACAACATAGGCAACGGTAGTAGGAATAGAAGGCACAAAAACCCAATGAGAAGAAACTTCTGTTGGTACATTTAGTATCAGAACTTAGCTACCGTGTTTTTAACCAAAGGACGGAACAAGTTAAAAGAAAGCAAAAATAATAAAATAAAAAACTCCATATCATGTGCAAAATAGGTAAATCAAAACCTGATATCTTCTATTATCTATAAGGAACACAATTTACAATCAAATTTTTTCTTGTAATCCATAACAAACATAGTTCCAGTAGAAAGGATAGTGTAGAGATCAACCTGCTGACATCGAGCCAACAAAGGTCTCAAGAAATCTGACAATGATAATGAAGAAATTATGTCCAGACGACGGATGGTTTTTTACCAATGACATTGTCCTGCAAAATAATAAACTACTTGAATTAGAACTCCCACTCCAAACATACTCTAGTTTATGGCCAAGTTAATGTACCTGTACAAGGAAATTGCCATCTTCCAATTGTGCAACATACAATAAGATAACGTTCCCAGTTAACATCTTCCATCTTTTAAGCAAAAGACAAACTCAAAGGAAGAGCATAAATCTTAACAAAAGAATAAAAAACTTACCGCATCATTTAAAACAGATTCCCCAAAGACCAAGGCATAAATGTTCATGTCTGTGCCAAGTTCCTACAGTATGTCAAGTCATGTGAATAGATGGAGGATGATGAATTATCTAAAAAGATGCCAATTAGCAGATCTATTGTCCCCAGCCATTCAGAGCATGCGATTAAGTAATTCAAGGAAGAAGACAAGTTCACATACGATAGGAAATGCCAGATCATGTGAACATGAAATACAAGTGACCAAGTCAAGTGACATTAGTTTGAGAACCCTTACTTAGAAGCAAAAGGGTATATATTTTAAAATTTCGAACAAATATTAAAAGATTCTCAACTTACTTTGACCCAAACATCACTATTATAATAAAATTTAAGCAAGAAAATAACTAAGAAACTAGAAGTAAAAGATAGGTGAACAAGAAGTCCCATAAAATGCTGCTAGCTATGCAGATGCAAAGGCCAAGTAAAACCATTACCATAGTTAGCTATCCAAAACCACAATCTATGATCAAGTTTTAAGATTGAACATAATCTTTTCAGATAGACAATAGGGTTTGACTCCTAACATCCTCCTCTCTACAATAGCCCCAACATGCTTGCAAGTAGTCTTAATGTTTCCTCTCTTTTTTGTGGGTTTCACATAGCCACGGGGGTAGAAAGGCTTCAGCAATTGAAGAATAGAACGAGAGCTCAAAATCATGAATGTTGGAACCAATGTCCACCCTGAGTGGTAGACTGAATTTAAACCCAAATTTTGAAATTATTTGTTGATATCAGCCTGATTAGGCAATTAATATCAGCATCAGATTCCATTTTCAGCACACTTAATAAAGTTAAGAATAAAGCTATAAATTTCTGATTACCAAATAAAGTTGAAAGCAAAGAGGACCAAGAAAGAGAGAGAAAAAATGGATTAAACAGAAACAGCTGATCCGGTCTTGTGGTAACTGGTGCATGCTTTTCTGCTATATTGTCGTGAACAAGTACTAGTCCAACTACCATTATCAGCACACAGCATGCGGTATCTCTTGCCTCTCCTTTAGCTCACCCAATCTTGTGGTACAATGGTAAATGCTTTTTGCTATACTGTCATATCCAAGTACTAGTCCCGCCCACTGCCCCAAGGGGAAGGAGGTAGGCAAGATGGAGCCTAGACCATATGCATAAGGGTCTAATGTGAGCCTATGGGCCAAACCATCACCAACTAATAAATAGAATAAAATAAAAAGATAAAAAAAAAAAAAAAAAACCCTTCAAGATAGGAGCCTTCGAAAGACTGATATCACTCAATTAAGCCTCCTAAACAATGCAAGGAAAAGAAACTGGATTCAGCACTCTAAATAAATTTTACCCACAAAGCCGATTAAGCTAATTGATAAGCTTTCTATGCCACATAAATCCAAAAAGGCTTCCCGAAAGGGGAATGTCCCTACACATCATGTAGAATCTCAATCTGTTGTCATTTCCAATCAAAACTACCTTGGGTAAATGTGTCCGAAACTACTTTTCAAATGCCATTCCACAACCCCACCCTGAAACATTTAAAAATTAAATGTATCTTTCTCACATAAGATAGACAAACCAAACCCAAGCTTGGTCAAAGAATGACAAGCCAAGCATGAATAAGGTTAAGCCAACCAGAGGTTGAGTTAAGCCCTAATACCATCTGATCTTAGTTGAGCTAGGCATGAAAAGTGATGTGGCAGCTATTGCTAGGTTACATAAAGCATGTCACCTTGGAAGCCTAAACAAGGCCTATGGACCCACACCATGCAAGAAAACTTTTCAGACCAATGTGTCCGCGATAGTGTTCCGAGCCTTATTTATTTTACAGTTAATTCACTGCTTTTATATATATTTTCTTTTCCAAAATAACCAAGATATAGAACAAAAGAAGAAAATTATATCATGCATATGTTTCAGATCCATTTGAATTTTGTGAAATATGAGGATTTGATAGGAGAAACTACTTCTCAACAAAGAAAGGAGCTCCAACAAGCCAAGCTTGAATAAGGTTAATCCAAGCCGACCAGTAGTTGAGCTAAACCCCAACAGCAGCTCCTCTTGGCTGAGCTAGCCATGGATGGTGATGTGGCAGCTATTGCTTGCCTAAAGCATGTCCACCATCTCCTCTTGGCTGAGCCATTGCTTGCATAAGGCTATGGGCCCACACCATGCAAGAAAATTTTTTATACCAAAGTGTCTGCAATAGTGCTGAAGCGTTATTTATTTTAGAGTTAGTTCATTGGTGGTTGCTTTCTTAAAACCTTCCGTATAAGCCTAAATCAACCCTAAACTTTGGCCTTCGAATTAATACCCATAACCCATAATTGTCATTTTGATACAAGGCAATTGGGGAAAGGGGAAGGGGCTGGCGGGGTTCAAACCCTTGGCCAATGAGCGGGTCCTAGGCACCTCAACCACTAGGGCAGACCTTTTGCTCCCAAAACCGATAATCGTAGCTGTCCAAACACTTCCAGTATCTTGAGGAAATCAAGCTAAAACTCACCCTTTCCATCTAGAAAACCAAAAGGCCTTCTTACACCTTTTAGGATCCCAACCCTACAACCTTCCATAGCCGAACCCCACCAAAAATTCAATAATAGGCAGCATTAGGCCAAGTTTCCCTATCCATCCTACATCAAATGGTAAAATACTTGGGGGCTAATTTTCGTGCAAATGAAGATTGCTTCTTGTGGGTTTCATTTCACAATTGTCAGATATTTTTGCTTATTTTTGTTTTACTCTTTTGAATTCTTTTAGTTATAAAGATGTACCATGGGATACATGGTATAATGAAATTCAGAATTTGATAATCATCTGATTTATGGTTTTGACAATATTTTCATATTAGACCACAATTATGGAACCGTTCCCTACATTTTGGAACCATCAACTTCAATGAAACGAACCATTGTTTTAATTCAGAGTCAGATGACTCAACTTCATTTTAGCTTAAAGAAAATTGTCTAAGGGATTATAAAGATAAACTTGGAGCAAGGCTTGATAAGGAGGGATTCTTTGAAAATACATTTTCGAAAGAAAGATTTTTGGAGGATCATTTCGGAACCATCAACATCAATGAAATAGTCATTGTTTTAAGTCCAAGTGAGATGCCTCAACTTCATTTTAGCTTAAACAGTTGTCTTTGGACTATAAAGATACTCTTGAAGCCAGGCTTGATAAGCAGGGATTCTTTGAAAATATGTTTTCAAAAGAAAGATTTTCAGAGGATCACTGACATGGAGGAGCACCCTTAGGAGAGGGCATTCCCAAAGGAATCCCTTGCAGACTATTCGAGGGTATTAGATGGTACAGCAGTTTCTTATCTCAAAAAAATTTGGGCAGTGTAGGAGGCCGACATAGTAGCTACTTTCTTTGGCCTAAGCTACTCATTATATGGAGATGAGACAAAGGATTTCCGAGAGAGGAGACCTAATAGAGTAGAAAATTTGAAATCCACTCTTATTATACTTCTGTTTCCATTTGAAGGCAATTTGTTGCACTAAAATCTGACTTAAAGCAGCATTTTTGTGTTTGAGGATCCCAACGTTAATAATTTGGTGACAAGGGATAATTGCTCCTGCTAGTGTTGCATGTGTAAAGCAAATGTTGAAAGAGTACATCACATATTGCTTCATTGGTAAAAGCAACATACATAGGGTATCCTCCTCTCATCTTTTGGGACACACTGGGTTCAACAGAAGTCACAATGCCTGAGTGATTAGGAAAAGTTGGAGGCCATAATAGGTGCTTTCTATCTCTAGTCAATTTTTTTTTTTCAAGAGAACTTGGATAGGTGGTGGCTTATGATTCCAATAGTGCTGAGACAATACTAACGGTTTTATTTGTGGTCTTGCATTCCCAAGGTGGAGCATAGAAGAACAAGAATTAGAAGAGGACCTCCAATGTTGATACTCCTCACTTGGCAGTAAGGGCAAAAACACTAATCTGCAATGTAGTAGAATACAAGGAATATCGCTCCACTGGTAATAATGCTTCTATTACCATGAATACCCACCTGACCACCATAGTCCCCCTCAACCATTTAGACTCGTAAAAATTACAATCTTAACACATGACATCACTTCAACCAAATTGAACAAATAAATTAAAGATAACACTTCATGCATCATTCAAAATGTACACTTAATCCTAGTGTCAATGAGACTACCTCTTTAGCTTGCATCTAATATGTACCCAGTTTTTAATCATTCCTTATTTGAGACCTCATTTGAAGTTCACTAAGCAAGACAAAGTTGAAGTAGACATCATGAGCTCAAGAACCTTTAGTAATAAGCAATTTCCCAAGGACCTGAGGATAGAGTTTTTTTTTTGTTCTAAGCATTGCTGTGGACCTACTTTATCAAAAAATTTGAAGCAGATGCCATTTGAGTTTATTTGGAGTGATTGCCTTCAGTGACTCTTAGATTATCAACAAAAAAACAAAAAGGCTCGCAGTGACTCTTAGGCATGAATTCTTTTAAAAAAAAAAAAAAAGACTTTTTTGTCAATTCAAGCACTCCTGAGAGATGAAAACATTGAAAATGTTGAAATGTCATAATTTGAGCCCATTAATTGAATATTTGTGCTGAAATTTTCTAAAGGCTACGCTTGTTTCAATCAAAAAGAATATTGGCAAAGACTTACCGCAACTTTTGCCAGATTCCTCAAGGAATAAGCTCCATAATTTATAGTGGAAGATAAAAGAACTTGAGAGCCCCATAAAACAATTTATTGATCTCATTCCCATGAGACTTAGGTTAGAGTGTTTTAAGTATTTTAAATGAGGGTTATCCTCTTTCTCAATTTTTTCTCTTTATGATACAATTTCAAAAGCCATACATAACCTTTGTAAAGGAGTCACTCCAAATAGGCTGATCCAAATACCTCTTTATATAGTAGCATCTTGTAACGATGGTAAAATTAATTTTATATAAAGAATCATCCATCACAGCTATGCCTCTTCTTATTTTTTTTTATAGTAAATTTGCTTATCAAAAAATATAGCATTAATCCAGCACTTTGCAATGATGGAAGAAACACGACTATTTTTAACATCTCTCTAAAGATAAGGTATCCAACATAATCATGGTATCAACCACTTTTGTCCTGGTGACTTCCAACTTCAAATAGAGAATATTTCGGACAACGTCATTTGCAGTTCAAGAATTTTTTGTTATCTGATGCATTTCCTTGTTGGTTTAATTTGGTTTTATTAAATTTATGTACTGTACCTAAGAAACCAAATCCATGGTAAAGGAAAACATATTCTGATGATTATATCGAGCAACAACTAACCTGAAATATGGACAAAACAGTGACAGGATCTGTAGCAGATATAAGAGCACCAAACATCAGGCATTCTACAAATGGAAGTCTGTACATAAGATACACTAAACCACCAAGGTAACTGCAACAGGAGACATTAGAACAGAATAATATTATCTGGGCTGGGCCAAACTCTTCAGATTACGATCAAGGACTAAGATAGTGAATGAAGAAATACTCACACCAGGACACCTGTGACAATAGAAGCTATGAAAGTTCCCAGAATAGCAAATGTGACGATGGCTCCAAAGTTTGAGAAGAAGGGTTTCTGCAATGAAGCAGATTACATCATATAGAATTAAGATGCATACCGGTTGAAATGTAAGCAACAAATAAATAAAAAAATCAAAGAAAGAAAATGGGGAACACTTACAGGTGATAAGCTGAATCCCGACTGAGTAGGCACAAAAGGTCAAGGGACACAATTCAAAAGCAGCCAATTCAGCAATAAAGCAGTAACAATGAGTTAAATTGTCTAGATACTAGGTCACACTAAGAAAATGGTTTACTCAAGGCAATAATCAGTGATCAAAATTCTGAGTATGGATATAATATGATTGGAGGCAACAAAAACAGGAAGAAAAACTCCTCATGGAAGTTAAACCACGCCCTGCAAAAATAAGTAAACGCAAAAACAAAGTTTGATTATGAGTTAAGAGTATACTTTTAGCAAGATAAACAAAGGAAAGAGAAGTGGCATTATCCCAGAAATGCGACATTTCAATTAAGTCAGCCATGAAATAATGTAGTGACCTAATGCTAGTTTCAGTGTTTGATATGTTGGCAAGCGCACCCACAATTAGACCTGCAAGAAATAATATGAAGCAGAGGTCAAAACAGATTCTGAGTAAGGTATTTACAATCAGAACACAGGGAACATTAAATTCTCCACGAAGAACGTCAACAAGTCAATGAATCAAACCGCAACACATAACGAAAATGAAAATGTAAAAGGTACCGGAAACCTACTCGAATTGAAGTATCGAATTACGGTAACCAACATTCCTAAAAAGGAAAAGAAAACAGATTAAAAAAATAAGGACGGGCTCAATAATGCCCACCAATCAAAAGCGACGCGCTGGCTTCGGGAAGATAATAGAATCTGTGACGGCGTAGGACATGGCCGAGGACAAAGGAGAGGACGAGCATCATGATCTGAAGAAGGATGCCCACACCAGCCGCTTGTTGCTCTTTTCCTGGACTCCCCCGCGGGTCGGCTGGAGAAATCTGCAGCTCATCCATGCCGATTGCCAACGTTTTACGACGCTCCCTATTAAATTTCAGACGATGACTACGAATAGTCGACCCTTCTTTCCCTCCGAAGTCCGACCGCACCGGCAATAATCTACGCCCCGAGCTCCCACTAATGTAATCTACGGAGTCTTCCCTTCTGTACCCTCTTCCAGTTTTTTTAATTTTTTCTTTATCCATTTTTAAGTATATATATTATATAAAAAGGAGAACTGAAAGAGTAAACTGCGTAATAAAGACAAAACCAGTCAAAGTTTAGAAAAAAAAAAGCTCTTAACCAAGAAAAATGCTTAAAAAATAGAAAATGACCAACCCTTTAAATCGCCAATTATTTTATAGGATTAATTATAATTTACACTTTTGCACTTGATATCAAATTTTATTTTAAAATTTTTATTTTCAATTATAACAATTAAGCTCTTACACGTACAATTTGTTGTAGTATCAAACTTGTGTTAACTTTAAGTACGATAAGTACATTCTATTTTTTAAAGGACAAAGATATAAAATCATAATTTTTTCTAATAATTTATTATAAATTTCTCTTAAATCACTCTAAAATCATGAGTATAATCAACTGTGTGATGTATATAATGTAATTAGGCTTTATGTAAAAACTCCTAATTCAACTCACATACAATTTATGTGAGTTTTTAGGATAAAAAATGGTTGAATTATATATGTTTGTCCCTTAAAAAGATTTATCAGGTTATCGCATGTGAATTTTCTTTCAATTTTTCAAATAGAAGATTGACATTACAACAAATTAAAAATGTAAGGGGTTAATTATTATAATTGAAAGTGAAAGTCCTGAAATAAAATTCGGCGTGAAATATAGAGGTGTGAAATGTAATTAAACCCTTTTTATAAGGCGAATTTAGGACCAGTCAAGCATAACCCGTAGGGTTGCCGAATTCTGCCACTTCAGGCCTTTAACATCGCTATTTTGTTGTTTTATGGAATTCTACCATTTCAGGCATTTAATATCGGTATTTCATTGTTTTAGACAATCTTAATCCCTTTTCCCTAGTAACAGTTTCTACAGATCTTGGTTCTAAGTTCGTTTGTATTATCACGTCCTTATAAACTTGTAATATATGAATTTGGCACTCGGTCACCAATGTGAAAAAACTTTAAATTTGCTAAATTTCACCATTTTAGGCTTTAACATCAGTATTTAGCCATTTTAGAGAGCTCTTAATCCATTTTTACTAGTAACAATATCTATACGTCTCGATTTTAAGTATAGTTTATGTTGACGCGCTCTTTAAAATTTGAACTACGTAAATTTAGGACCTGGTTGCAAAGGTGGAACTCATAGGGTTGTTGAATTCCACCATTTTAGGCCTTTAACATCGGTACTTCATCGTTTTAGAGAGCTCTTAATCTATTTTCACTAGTAACAGTGTCTACAAAGTTGCAGTATGCAAATTTGGGACCAGGTCTCAAGGGCAGAATTCGTTGGGTTGCCGAATTCCACCATTTTAGGACTTTTAACATCAATATTTCATCGTTTTAAATGAGTCTTTAAACCTTATATGGAACTTGGGAGAGGAAAGGAAAGGCAAGGGAAAAACAAAAAAAAAAAGAAACAAAAATTTGTAAAAATTGACAATAAAAGTAAAAAGAAAGAAGAGGGAGAAAGAGGGAGAGTAATTTTTTTCCTCTTAATTTCCCTCCCTTCCCCTCCTTTTTCCTTTTTTTTTTTTCTCTCCTAGGTAAGAAAATTCCCTTTATAACCACGAGGATGAGTGATTTGATCTATGTTGATGATCTGATTTGCTAGAAATAAACAACTTGTTTTAGCTTTCTCTCTTTTTATTGTTTCACTCCCATGTTTCTCTCCATGTCTCTTTCTTTATATTGGCTATAATTATGCTTTATTGTACACACTTCTGCATATGAACTACCAATTGCTCACTAATACATCGCGTTAAAAATATACTGAACAGCGTGATTCTAAATGTAGGTTGTTGGCGTTATCAGACTTGTGCTTTCTTAGAACCCAACCTATAAGAAAAAGGAAAAAAAAAGAAGAAAGAAAAACTGTTACGTTCATCATCATCATTTTCTTCATCTAGGTCTCAAAATTTTGAGGCTAAGCAGCCAAAAGTACCTTTGTAAAAGGAACCGTATTGGAAAAACAAGAATGCTTAGGCATCGATAATAGAGAATAAATACTTATGTTCAATGTAGATGTAGAATCTCGTTCCAAGCAATACACAGATTAGAAGATAGGTGAACATGGAAAATTTATTAATCACTTTATCTGGTTGCAAGAAAGAAGATAATACACTTTTCACACCTTGGAAACAAAAGATTCCTCCAAAGAATTATTAAATATTAAAAGCATACAAAATAACAATTGGCAAATTTGTACTTTGAAGAGAGAGCGCATAAACT